>CAJHQP010004548.1:45000-54167 GCA_905132765.1 Moricandia arvensis | reverse complement strand
ATCACTCCCTGCCCTCGTTCCTCGTGGGTCCCCTTTCCCGCGCGCCCCCCATCTTTCTTTCCTGCCTTCCTGCTGCGGCCCGCCTTTTTTTGCTCTGCTCCTCCTCCTTGTCCTTGCTGCTGGCTCTTCTGCCCCGCCTGGCTGCGGCCGCGTTACGGGGCTTCGCCCACTCTGCTGCTTCGGGCGGTCCCCCTCCTCTCTGTCCCCCCCCTCCGCGCTCGCTCATTCCTCGCTCTTTCTCTCCCTTCCCCTCCCCCGGCCGGCCCTCCACTCTACTTCTGCGCCCCCGCCCCTCCCCCCCCCGTTCCCTCGCTTTGCGTCCGCTCTCCCGCGCCTGCTTTTCCTCCCCCCCGGCGGGCCCGGTCCTTCCTTTTTGGGCCGGTTGTGTGGGCGCGGCGGCTTCGCCCCGCCGCCCCGTGGTTCGTCGCCCGGTGCTGCTCCTCCTCTGCGCTCCCCGCCCCCCGTCTCCCCTGGCTCTGTTCCCGGCGTCCTCCCCCGGCCCCTTTCCTCTCCGCCGCCATTTCGGGTTCCGCCGCTGTGCCGGTGCTTTCTCTCTATAAGCCCGGTGCGTTCCGGGGTGTGCAGTGGACTCGCGGGCTTTTCTCTTGGGGTTTTGCCCCCAGCCACCCTTTTCCTTTTTTTTTTCCCTCTGCCCCCGTACCTACGCCTCGCGGTGTTCCGCTTGTTTCCTCCTCCTGGCGTCGCGCCTCTTTTCCGCCGGCTCGCTCCCTCCCGTCCTCGTCCCCTCGCGTCGCGTTTTCCCCCCCCCGTTCGGGCTGGCTTGGTGTTGTTCCTCTCCGCCTCGGCCCCCCCATCGTCGCCCCCTGCCCGCCGCCCGGCCTGCGCGCCCCGCCTCTTGGCTCGTGCTTGTGAGCTCCCCTTCTTGACTGGAGTGGCCCCCCGGCCTCCGCCCCTCCATCCTTTGGCTCGCCGGGCCGCCTTTTTTTGGTTTTTTCCCTGTTGTCCACGCGTTGCCCCTGGTTTTTTTCGTGTTGTCACCGCGTTGCCCTCTCGCCCTCGCTGGCGAGTGCCTGCTCGCCTTGCTCACGGTCCTGTAGCCCCCGGTTCCCGTCTACCCGGTCTGTTTCGGCTGCCCTCCGCTGCCTCCATCCCTGCCCTTCCCCTTGCCGCGCCCGCCCCCCGGCCCCCCGCCGGCGCCGGCCCCGCCCCCCGCCTCCTCCCGTCCTGCTCCCCGGCTCGTCTCGCCGTGCCCTTCCTTCTTGCCTCTCCCCCTTCTGTCCCTCCCCCGCCGGGGCGGCGCCCCCGTGTCTGTCTTCGGCTTGTGCTCCCCGGCGGGCTCCTGGGGGCCGGTCGGCCTCGGCGCGCCCTCACTCTTGGGGTGGGCTTCCTCCTTCGCTGCTTCCGCCGTTCTCCGCTCCGCACCTTGCTCCCGCCGCGTTTACCGTGGGCCGCTACCTGGTCCCTCCCGCGGTGCGTCCTTCCCGTCCTCTGCGTCCGGGCCAGGTCCTCTCCCTGCTCTCCCGCCCCCCCGGCTCTGGCCGGGCGCCCTGTCTCACGCCGTCTGCCCCCCGCTCCCGTACCCGGCTTTCCTGGGCGCCCACGCCCCCCCCTTGGGACCTCCTCCCGCCCCGGTGGCGCCGCGCCGCCCTCGGCGGTGCCCCCTTCCGTCGCTGTGCGCTCTTGGGGCCGCTCCGCCTGTTCTCCCTCGCGTCCTTTCTCCGTTGCGCGCCGGCCCTTCCCCTCGGCCCCGTCGGCTCCCTCCGGCCGCCCTTTCGTCCCTGCTCGCCGGGTGGGTCTTGCCGTCCCGCCTCCTTCTGCCCTTTGCCCTCGGCGGGCCCCTCTCCGTCCGGCCCGGCGGCCCCCTTTGCCCGCCTCCGTTCCCCTTTTGGGCGGCCCTCCGCCCCTCGCACCTGTCTCCCTGCGACCTGTCCTTGGCCCGTCGGTCCTGCCCCCCGGGTTCGCATTCCTCGCTCTTCCGCGTGGTCTCATCCCTGCTGGCTCGGGCCCCCCCGGCCGGCGGCCTTCTCGCCTTCCCCCCTCCGCTGCGCAGGCACCGCCCCCCCCCATCCCCGGGCCCCGTGAGCCTTCCTCGGGTCTTTATGTCCCGGTGCAGGTGTCCGCCTCTTCCCCGCCCTGTCTCTTTCCCGCGCCTCTCTCCGCGCCAGTGCCCCGCTCGTTCCGCCTTTCGTGCGGGTCGGACCTTCCCCGCCCCGGGCTTTTCGCTCCCTTCGGCCGTTCTCGTTCCGGCCGCCGTTCCCCGGGGCTTCGGTCGCCGGCTCCCCTGTCCCTCCGGTCCCCCACTTCCTTGCCCTTCCCGGCCCTGGGCCGGCGTCCGCCCCCACTCCTGGTCTTCCGCCTTTGCGGCGCCCTGTGTTTTTGGTACACCGTCGCCGGGCCCGGTCCCTGCGCCCCTTTGTGCGGCGGCCCCCTTCTCCCGCCGTTCCGGGGCTCTTTTGCCGCGTTCCTTCGCGAGCGTTGTCTCGCGCCCCTCGGTCTTCTCTCCCTCCCCCTGTGTCGGTTTCGGGTCCGGTCCCCTTTTGTTGCCGGTCGTTCGCGCTTTTCGCTGGCCGTTCGCACTGGGTTCTTCCCGCGCCGTCGCGCCTGGCCTCGACCCTTGGCTCGGGGCCCTTTTCTCTCCCCCTTCTTCCCTGCCCCCCCGGGCCCCTTGCGTTCTTGCACCGACTCCCCCTCTTTCGGCTCCCCCTCGCTCCTCGTCCTCGGCCCCCCCCGGGGTCGTCCCGGCCCTCTTCACCTGTTGTCCCTCGCCTCCGCCTTTCGGCCTGCTCTTCGGCCCTGACTCCCCCCCGTGGCCGCCCCTTGCGGCGGCACCTTGGGTTTTCGGGGCCTTGGCTTCTCCCCCCTGTTTTGCGTTCCTCCCGCCGCCCTTCTCGCTTCGCTTCGTCCCCGCCGCTCGCGCGGTTGCTTCCCCCTCCGGCGGCCCGCTCCCCTCCCGCTGCCTTTTGCCCTCCCACAGCTCAGCCCCTGCCTCTGCGTTGCCCCCGCCCTCTTTCTTGGTTCTCCCTCCTCTTTTTTTTCTGCCGCCCCTGCCTCTTTTTCTCCCGGCTTCGCCCCCCTTGGGTCCGGCTCTCCTGCGGGCTTCTTTTGCCGCTCCCCCCCACCCCCGCCTCCCGCCGATCCTTCCCTGCCGCCTCCCGGCCTTTGCTTCTTTCTTTCTTCCTTTTCTCCCTGTCGACGCCGCCCCGTTCCTCTTTCGCGCCCCTCCCCCTCCCGTCCTTTCCCTCTCTGTCGCGTCCGGTGCTCTCTTCCTTGTCCTCCTGGCTGCCCCTGCATCCCTTCTTGCCGGCTTTCCCGCCACCCTCGGCTTTTTTTTTCCGCGCACTTTGACCTCTTCGCCCCTCCTCGTCGACCGCCGATGTTGTCTCCTTCGCCCCCGCCTTCCCCCTGTCTGGCCGCGCTCTCTGCTCTTTCGGCGCGCCTATGCTTGGCCCCGGGTCGCTTATTCGGGGCGTTCGGTCCTTGTCCGTTGGCCCGCCTCCCTTTCCTTCCCTCGGCTGTGTTTGCTCTATTTCGCCCTCGCGCCCTTTTTCTACCGGGGGCGGGTGCTTCTCCGCGCCCCTTCGCCCGTTTCGTTTGCGCCTTCTTCTCGACCTTCGTTGGTCGCCTGGCACCCCTTCGGCGCCGCAGGTCCCCCGGGGCCTGCCTGGGCCGTCGCCCCCTTGTCCGCCGCCCCGTTTTTTCTGTTCGCCGTCTGGCCTTCGCTCCGGCCTTTTCTTCGACCCCTCTCGCCCCGGGCCCCCCTTTCGCGCTCTCGCTTATCCCCCCGGTCCCGTCTGTTCTGATTCTGGGTTCCTCTCCTCCTTACTTCGTGTTCTACTTCCCCTGGCCGCCGGCTTTCTTTTTCCTTGCCCCCCCTCTCTCTCCCCCCCCGGACCGGACGGCGGCCACGCGCGCGCTGTTTTTCCCTTCCCCCGCCCTCTTCTTCCACTTTGCCTTCTCCCCTCCTCCTGCGTCTCCTTCACCCCCCCTCCGCCCCTCACGTTCCTTGTTTCTCCGCTCTCGCTCTCTCCTGGGGTCCGGTTCTACTCTTTTGTTCGCCTTCCCCTGCTTCGCTCCTTCCCTTCCGTCTACACATCCCCTCTTTTCTTTCTTCCCCTTTTTTCGCTCTTCCCTTCCTTCCCGTGGGCCCTTCTTCTCCTCCTCTGTTTCCCTTCCCCACCCCGCCTTTTCTCTCCTCCTTCGGCCTCTCCCTCGGCTCCTTGTTCTCGGGCTCGCCCCGCCCCCGTCGCCCTTTCTCGCTTCGCCCTCTCTTTCACCCCCGCGCTGTCCTGCCAGTGCGTGGGTTCCCCCGACCCATTCGCCGCCACCGCCTCCTCCGCCGCCGTTTGCCCCGCGACGTCTCGCGCCCTCGCCCTCGCGCTCTTTGCCCGCCCTTTGTCCTTCCGTGTCTCCTTCGCCCCCATCTGCTTTCGCCCATCGGCGTTGCTCCGCGTCCCCTTCGTGCCCCCCGCCGCTTGTCTGGGACATCCTTCCCGCCGTTCTGCCGGGGCCTCCCGTCTTCCTGCCTCGTCCGCCGCCCCTCCTCTCCCTAGCTGGGTCCAGTCCCTTGGCTGTTGCTGTTCTCCTCCCTCGCCCGTTCTTCTTCTCCTGTTCGCCCGGCCTCCCTCCCTTCCTCCCCTTCGTTGGCGGCTTCCTGCAGTGCTTCTTTTCGGTCTTTTTGTTTTGGCTCTTCCCCTCCTTCCCGCCGGCGCTCCGGCCCCCCTTTTTTTCTGCTCCTTTTCGCTCCCGCGCTTCCTTTTCTTCTCCCCTCCTCGGCGGTCGCCCCCCTCCCGCTTTCTTTTTCCCTCTCCTCGGCCGTTGGCTTTCGCCTGTGGGCTGTCCCCCTGCCTCGGTCGGGGCGCGTTCCGCCTTGGGGGCCGCCCCCGCGCGCGCGGCGGTGGCCGCCGCGGCCGCGCGCCTGTCGGCTTTGCGTCCGCCCCCTTGGTGCGCCTCCCCTGCCCCGCCCCCCCCGGGTTCTCCGCCCGGTTCGTCCCGGCGGGTGCGTCCGGGCCTCCGCTCGGCCGCCGGCGTCGTCGCTGGCCCCCGGTGCCTCTTCCATGTCCTCCCCCTTGTTGGTCCCGCGGGCCGAGCGGCGGCTCGGTTCGCCGCCCGCTGGTTCTCGGTTCCCGCCCGCCCGGTGTCCCTGTTTTTTTCCGGGCCGCCGGGGTCGCGCCCCTGCCCCGCGCCCCTGTTCGCGTCCCGGCGCTCCGGCGCTGCCGTCCCCTGCTCTCCTCCCCGGCCCCGCTCGCCCGCCCTTCCCCCCCGGGTCCCTGTCCCCGCCCCAGCCCCGGTGGGTCGGTCGCGCCTCCCTCGGGGCGCGCGCCCCCTCTCTCTCCGGCCCCGGCCCCCTCGCCCCGTCCCTTCGGGCGCCGGGGTGCCTCCTCCCCCGGGGGTCGCCGTGCCCCCGGCCCGGGCGCCTGTTTCCCCCCCCCCGGTCTCCGCCCCGTCCGTCCGCCCCTGTCTGGGGGCTGCCGCCTGCCCCGTGCCGGCCCGGTCCCGGCCGTTGGTGCCGCTGCTGCCCGGGGCGCCGGCGCCCGCCGCCCCGGTGCCCGGCGGCCGTCCCTCTCCCGGTCCTCCGGTCGCGCCCTTCCTTGTCGGGTCCGTTCCGCCCCGCCCGCCCGGCGTCCCGCTCTGGGCCCTGTCTCGGCGCGCGGCTCGGTGCCCTCGCCCTGTCTGTGCCGCTGCGGCCTCCCTGCCCCTGGCCCGCCCGCCCCTCTGCCGCTTCCCTGTTCCCTGGGCTTGGCTTTGGGCTTTTCCTGCGCCGCTTCGGTGGCCGGCGCCGCCGGCCTCCTTCCGGGGGGCCCGCGCCCTCCGTGCGCTCCCCCTCTGGCCGCGCTCGCCTTCTCCCCTTGTGTCCGGCCCTCCGGGCCCCGGGCCCGTCTCCGGTCGCCCGTTTCTCTGGGGCGTCGGCCTCCCCCCGGTCCCGGCGGCGTGCCCCGGTTTCCTCGGGCCGGCCGGCGCTTGGCCCTCGCGTTGCCCCGGCCGCCGGGCGCTTGCCTGCCCGCCCCCCGTCGCGGCCGGGCCGCCCGTCGGCCTTCGTGCTCCGCCGGTGCCGCGTGGCCGGGCCGTCGCTCCCGGCTCCCCGTTCCTCTCGGGCTCCCCGGCTGCTCTTCCCCCCGCGCTCCCCTCGCCGGGCCGGTTTGGCCCCTCGCTGTCGGCTCTTCGCCCCCTGGGGCTGTCGTCTGTTCCCCGGGTTGGGCTGTTTCGCCCCCTTCCCGCGGTCCCGTGCGCTGGGTTCCGCCCGTCGTGCGCCCGTTCGGTCCCTCTCCGGTGTGGGCGTTCGCGCCTTGCGCGGCCCTTTCCCTCGTCCGCGCGGCCCGGGCCGGCCGCCCCTCTGGTGTCCCCGTTCTCGTGCCCCCGGTCCCGCTGGGTCGCCCCGTGCGGCGCGGCTCCTGCTGCCCGCCCTCTCCGTCGTCCGCCCCCCCCGCTGCGTGCTCTCCTCTTCCGCCTTCCCCCGCGCCTCCGGTCGCCCCGCCGCGCCCGCCCCGGGTTCTCCGCCCCTGCGGGGCTGGCGTGCCCGCCGTTTTGCGCCTTCCCGCGCCGGTCCCGGCGCGCCGCGCCGTTTCTCCTTCCGCTCGGTGTCCCGTGGCCGTGCCGTGCTGTCTGCCGCTGCGGCTCCTCCCCGACCGGTCGCCTTGCCCCTTGTTCCTCCCTGCCCTGCTCCCTTCGCTCCGGCCCTCGCCCTCTATTTCCCATCGTTCACACTCTTTGCGCACACCCCTTGTTCACCTCTTGCCCCCATGCAACACAACCTTCTGCCCTTTCTCCACGGATGGAGGGCGGCGGCCTTTGTGTCCACTCCGTCAAGAATTGGAGCCTCACAATCACTAGCCAATATGCTTTTCTCGCATGCCTTTCTTCGTTCATGGTTCGATATTCTGGTGTCCTAGGCGTAGAGGAACAACACCAATCCATCCCGAACTTGGTGGTTAAACTCTACTGCGGTGACGATACTGTAGGGGAGGTCCTGCGGAAAAAATAGCTCGACGCCAGGATGATGAAAAGCTTAACACCTCTCATTCTTATTACTTTTTCATATTGAAAAAAATGAAAAGGTTGTCTTATTCAAAACCCCAATTATGAAATCCCTTCTATCCCACTTCACACCCCGGAACGCACCGTTCTTATAGAGAGAAAGGCACTTTCACATCTTCTTAACCCGAAATGGCTGGGGAGAGGAAAGGTTCCTTTTTTGTAGGGTACTCCTGGGAACAGATCCAGTGGAGACGGGGTGGGGCTTGTAGCTCAGAGGATTAGAGCACGTGGCTACGAACCACGGTGTCGGGGGTTCGAATCCCTCCTCGCCCACAACCGGCCCAAAAAGGAAGGACCTTTCCCTCCGGGGGGTAGGAAAATCATGCTCGGGATAGCGGACTCAAAGCTATGGAACTTGGTTGGGGATGGGTCTTTTGTCGAAATAGAGTGGAGTGGCCTTCTTTTTTATTTGAATTTAGATATATATATCTATTATATCTATCGCTTATTTTTTTTTTACATATAGTATTTTTACCGGCCGAATCAGCATATTTTTCGAAGCCCCGTAACTCTTCCTCAGCCAGGCTTGGGCAGAATAGCAGAGCAAGTACAAGTATTAGTAGCATAGCAAAAATGCGTTCCTCATCATTAAGTCATTAAATTAATATGTTTGCGCGCGGGTAATTGTGACCCACGATTAACTATTTCATTTATGAATTTCATAGTAATAGAAATACATGTCCTACCGAAACAGAATTTGTAACTTGCTATCCTATAATCTTGCCTAGCAGGCAAAGATTTCACTCCGCGAAAAAGATGATTCATTCGGATCAACATGAAAGCCCAACTACATTGCATTGCCAGAATTCATGTTATATATTGGAAAGAGGTTGACCTCCTTGCTTCTATGGTACAATCCTCTTCCCGCTGAGCCTCCTTTCTTCCGTGATTAACTGTTGGCACCAGTCCTACATTTTGTCTCTGTGGACCGAGAAGAAAGGACTCGGTTAATCGGTAAAGATACATGTACTTGATGTCCTGCCCACGAAAGGGACCCAAGTCCTAGTAGCCCTGCTAATAATCAAATTAATACCCGATTTTTTTTTTCTAAAATCGGGTAAAACCTAGTATTAATTTATTAATTTTTAACAAAATTTTTATGATTTTTTCAATTTTAGAGCATATATTAACTCATATATCTTTTTCAGTCGTTTCAATTGTACTACTAATTTATTTTTTAACTTTATTAGTTAATTTAGATGAAATCATTAGGTTTTTGATCCAGCATTTAGAAATTGGTTAATCGGTAAAGATACATGTACTTGATGTCCTGCCACGAAAGGGACCCAAGTCCTAGTAGCCCTGCTAAATGGTGATTCAACATAGATTCTACATCTTGGAACCAAGCCAATTTTGGAGCTTCTTTGTGATAATGGAACCAACCAGCAAAAAGCATTAAGGCTGCGAAGACCAATGCGCCAATTGCGGTACAATAAAGTTGTAATTCACTAGTTATTCCAGATGCTCGCCAAAGCTGAAAAAAGCCAGAGGTTATTTGTATTCCTCGGAAGCCTCCGCCCACATCTCCATTCAGGATTTCTTGGCCCACTATTGGCCAAACCACCTGAGCACTAGGTCCAATGTGAGTAGGATCACTCAGCCATGCTTCATAATTGGAAAAACGAGCACCGTGGAAATACATGCCACTCAGCCAAAGAAAGATGATAGAGAGTTGGCCAAAATGGGCACTAAATACTTTTCGAGACCGAGATCTTTGGAGATGATTCCGTACTACAATTTGGTGGCGGAACTTTAGGCCACCCTTGGGGAAATGCACCGGGTGCCGTAGCTAACCGAGTAGCTCTGGAAGCATGTGTACAAGCTCGTAATGAGGGACGTGATCTTGCAGTCGAGGGTAATGAATTATCCGTGAGGCTTGCAAATGGAGTCCTGAACTAGCTGCTGCTTGTGAAGTATGGAAGGAGATCAGATTTATATTCAATTTTTTACTTATTAAATTTCAATGAAGGAATAGTCGTTTTCAAGCTCAACTAACCGAAACCTAGTTTTAAAATCAAAAATATATGAATAAAAAAAATTTTTGTGGAAAGTCTTTGATTTATTTGTCATAATAGGCAAGACTTTGTTTTATCTAGCCAATTCGAAACGGAACTCTATTTATGATTCATTATTTCGATCTCATTAGCCTTTTTTTTCATATTTTCATTTTAGCA
>CAJHQP010004548.1:30000-37500 GCA_905132765.1 Moricandia arvensis | reverse complement strand
AGATATCTATCTATTTACTTGTGACTTTCTTTGTTACAAGGAACTAATTTGAATCCAAAATTGAAATGATTAAAATGAAATCATAAGAAGGAATATGTAAGCTACCCGCTTGATTTCCATGGGATTGTAGTTCAATTGGTCAGAGCACCGCCCTGTCAAGGCGGAAGCTGCGGGTTCGAGCCCCGTCAGTCCCGGCGGATTCAATAAAAAAAAAAAGACATAAACTCCCCTTTTTGTTTCTGGGCAGGGGGATCAAAATGGTTTCGGTTTTTTGTTTTATTTTTCTTTTTTCATCAAGCAAAAGAAAGGGGTATTTCTATAGCACCAATTTAGAGACATATTTAGTATAATTATAATTATTGAGAGCATTCACCACTTCAAGAACGAGATACTGTACGGGGTTTCTTCTTTTTGTCAATTAATCTCCCATTAACTCGTGTAGGAAAATGAAATAGGATAGCGTATAATACGTTTGCCAAGAGTACCTATATATACTTTTGTTTCTATGAAGTCAAGGAAGTGAAAATAGTTCGAATCCAACCAAGTAAAGAGGATATTTCAAAAATAAAGATCAAATTAGTCTTCCCTAATGAATATGCTCTTTTAAAAGATTAGAGTCGATGTCGAAGAAAAACTCGTAAGAAAATTTCAATAGTGAATTTTTTGGAATATTTTAGTTTTTTTATCGGGACTCGTCTTTATTACATTTCCTTTGTTTTACAAAAAGATCATAGACCTTTACAAAATTTTTTAAATTTCAATTTGAAATTTCGTACTTGTTTTCTCTATTTGATTTCTATTGTTTATTTAAGGTTCTTTAGAAACTATTTTTGTAAACAATCGAAGTAGAAAAGGTTTTTTATGATATTTCATCAGCTGATTGTACAAGGAAAGTAAAGTACTAGGTTGTAGAAGAGAAAGCGGCGAAAAAGAATCATAAATAAATAGTTTTTTATTAGATCAGGAATCTCATTATGTATTCGGTGTGGATAAAAGATCTTCCTATGTTATACTATTAAATTCTTGACGATGAATCGATTTTATAGCTCCGATATTGTTATTCATGATATTTATTTCATTCGATATCATCGAAATATAATTCATCTGAGTGAGTTTACAAGCGAACGATTTCTCATCTCTATGGGATTAAATCCCGAGATATTCCAAAGAAAAAAAATAATAAACGATTAAATTATGGAAGTCAATATTCTTGCATTTATTGCTACTGCACTCTTCATTCTCGTTCCTACTGCTTTTTTGCTTATAATTTACGTAAAAACAGTTAGTCAAAATAATTAATTTGAATACAATTTGACTATCAATGAAAAAAAAGGATGTCAATTTATCGTCTTAAATGAAAGGAATGCATTAGATTCAGTAGTATCCTAAGGGGCCCGCTAGTATGGTAGAAAGAGATCTCTTTCTACCATACTAGCCATTATGGTTATTGTAATGTATAAAGATACAAGTGAAACATCTTAATATAAAGGAATCCACCCATATCTCTCTTTTTCTTTATAACTGTA
Organism: Moricandia arvensis; assembly: GCA_905132765.1. NCBI lineage: Eukaryota > Viridiplantae > Streptophyta > Magnoliopsida > Brassicales > Brassicaceae > Moricandia > Moricandia arvensis. The sequence continues at coordinate 35,974 of CAJHQP010004548.1, read as the reverse complement.
AATATAAATTAATATAGAATATGAAATGTATGTACATACTTTCTCAATTTAATTTGTTTGTTTGATCCATTTAATACGGATAATCCGAATTCGATGGAAACCTCTTGAGATTTTGAAAGGGGGTTATCCCATGAATGGTTAACGGTATAAACCCTGATATAAAAAAAGAAAATGAGTCAATAAAACAAAACATAAATCCAATTTCTAAAAAAAAATCTTAAAAAAAATTGCCGGCCGGTCTAGAAAACTAAAACAATTGATACAGGTTGATAGAGTTTGATTATTATCGCAATTAGGAGTACTTCTAGAGTCCACTTCTTCCCCACACTACGAGAGAGAGGGAAAATGTAAAAACTACCATTAAACCAGCCCATGCGAGACTTACTATATCCATGTGAATTCTGTCCCCTATTTCTATGAATATGAAGAAACTTTTCCATTATTGTTCACTAATAATAGTGAAATCACTGGTGCAGAGTCAAAAAAAGGGAGAGATATTTGGTCACCATTGATGAACTACTCCAAAAAATCCACTTATCTTATAATGAGTTATTCTTAATTATAGAATTTCTAGTAGAATCGACAAGATGTAAACACAAGTAAACAGATACTTTTCGAAGTATCCAAGGAATCTGACTCATATGTAGAAAGAATAATATTTTTTCTTTCGTTTATCGTTTTTTATTTGAAGTAAAACGAAAGGCAATTCTTCATCTAATCTAATATTGATTGAATGTCTGAGCATTCCGAGACTTTCATGAGTCTATATCCAAAGTATCTTAGGTCCTGTCCAAAACTATTAATTTAATTCCCTCTCTGCCTATCCAATCTAATGGATTTCCCTCTACTCGTTTTAGTTTTCCCCTAATCTGATAGGGGAACTTTTAGGTTAGAGAATAGAACCTCGAGAGCCAGGGGCTTAGAATCACGAAAAGAAAGTATCAAGAGTCTTTTCCTACGTTTGTTATAGTTTTATAACAGGAGATTTCAAGTCTCCTGTTGAGGCGGCACCCGGATTTGAACTGGGGAAAAAGGATTTGCAGTCCCCCGCCTTACCACTCGGCCATGCCGCCAAAATGATATAAACTAGATTCAAATTTTCTCTTGTTTTTTTTTCAACTCCGAAAAAAAATATAGATTTTCAGTCACAAAATATAGAATCTAGTACAAATAAGAACCATTAACTATTGACTGTAAATTCATGACCTTTTTTGAATTCAAATTTACATTTATTATTTCTAATAATATAATAAAATCATTAGAAATAGATTTATAACTAATCTATATTGAGTTTTTTCAATTAAAAAGAAATCTTCTTCCATTTGAATTATAACACTAATAATGAGTATATGTAAACCCCAGAATCAGAACATACGTTACCTTGTTTATAAGCTATAGCTCTATAATGGGGTATTTTATCTCTCTAGGGATGCTTTTGAGGAGTAATTCTCAATAAATTTTTGTATTTCAATTTTTCATTGAATACATTGAAAAGAAAATTGAATTTTTGGCAGAGCACAGCATGTGCTGTTCCAAATAGAACTGTACCAAAATAAAAGAAGAAAAAGAGACATATATATATCTGTGCATTCTTTTTTATTTTAATAATAATAAAAATTAATAAATAAAAAAACATACGTTTTCTTACCTACTTCAATTCAATGATATTCTAAATATTCTATTCAAAATAGGTAAAAATCCATCTTTTTTCTGCAAATATTTTTTTGAACAATGAAATACAAATACATTAAAAAAAAAAGTAAAGTGGTTAAAAAAAAAAGTTTTCTATTTATTATATGTTTATCTGCTCGAACAGATTCAATAATGAATACCGTTTTTTATGGTATGCAATCGAATTGGAATATGTAATATCATAGGTGAAAATGAAATTACTTTTTTTTCTAGTCGTTACAAAACTCCATAAGTTCCAGCGGTATTTCTAAATTCTATTCCATTTGGATCTCTTTCTTATAAAAAAAATTCCAATTGAATCTAGTCTCCGTTCATACGGATTTCATACATTCCATATATCTTGGAGTTGGATAAAATTTCATGTGATTCAGTAAACAGAATAGAAATTCCATTATTGCTAGATCGAATTCTATCGATATGATTCGGTGAAGAATGAGAGATGGGATGGGATTTTTTCAATAAACGGATAAATGATAAATTCAAAAAAGATGCTCGGGGATGGAAAAGAGGGAACATCTACAATACCCGGATTTAATCAGATACAATTTGAAGGGTTTTATCGGTTTATTGATCAGGGTTTAATAGAAGAACTTTCGCAATTTCCAAAAATTGAAGATATAGATCACGAAATTGGATGCCCTAATGATTTTTTAAGTATCAACGCTCAAACAAAATACTTGTATGCATCAAAAACCTCAGGTTCGCCGGGGTAAATGCATTAAAAAGGGACAAATTTTAGCGGATGGTGCTGCTACAGTTGGTGGGGAACTCGCTTTGGGGAAAAATATATTAGTGGCTTATATGCCATGGGAAGGATACAATTTTGAAGATGCGGTACTCATTAGTGAGTGTCTAGTATATGGTGACATTTATACTTCTTTCCACATACGGAAATATGAAATTCAGACGCATGTGACAACCCAAGGTCGCGCAACGCGCTTATTTGTGTCCAAGGTCCTGGATATATAACTGCTCGCGACATAGTTTTACCGCCCTCTGGGGAAATCGTTGATAATACACAGCATATAGCTACCTTAACGGAACCAATAAATTTGTGTATTGGATTAAAAATCGAGAGGAATCGCGGATATAGTCTAAAAATGTCAAATAACTTTGAAGACCGAAGTTATCCTATAGATGCTGTATTCATGCCTGTTCAAAATGCGAATCATAGTATTAAGAATACTACAATTTGTAGAAAAACCCCAATGATAACAAATGGTTATCGAGCAGAACGCACGGGGCGTGCTTTAGAAGAAGCAATCTGTTATCGAGCCGTTTTATTAGGAATAACTCGAGCATCTTTGAATACTCAAAGTTTTATATCCGAAGCAAGTTTTCAAGAAACTGCTCGAGTTTTAGCCATTTATATTTATTCACTCGACCCAAATTGGAATTCTTCTTTTTTTTTTTTTCGACACCGAAAACAAGGTTGTACCCATCAGAAAAGCAAAAAAAATCATCGAAAACTTACAGCTGCTTGCCAAACAAAGGCTAAGAGAAGAAAGAAAAGAGGTATTACGGGCATAACATCTACGATTGGATTCAAAAAGGCGTCTCAGTCCCAGTGTGGCTGATCATCCTCTCGGACCAGCTACTGATCATCGCCTTGGTAAGCTATTGCCTCACCAACTAGCTAATCAGACGCGAGCCCCTCCTCGGGCGGATTCCTCCTTTTGCTCCTCAGCCTACGGGGTAGTTTTCGAACATAACAAGATCCTAAATTCTAGTTGTATAAGAATCAAATTGTATTAAGAATCAAAAAATCGAATCATAAATAATGGCTTCAGATATCAATCAAATATTTCCATATTGATGCTTACAAGATGACAATGTAATGTGATTGAAGGTGTATGTGAGAAAGAAACTCTCATTTACAGTTTGCTATTATTTTATTTAAATATTGTATTGAATTAGATATAAATAAGAAATTTTCCCTTTTTTTACCGGCATGGACATGTAGATATCAAAAAAATAGAAAAAAAGATTTCTTTATCTGAGTAATGAGTCATCTGACAATTCATGATTTAGATTCAACTACTTATTAATATATTATATGGATGATCCGATCCGCAAGGGCCATGATTGGAAATTGTTTGATCGTCTTTCTCCGAACACCTTTATATATCTTAATGTTATATATTATGGCATTTTCAGGGCGCTCAAAATTCTATCATTTATTTATGATTTGATTTCTCGCGCACTGCCCCATAAATTGAACCCTTAGAATTTCATTTAATTGGTTTCGAAGATCAAAATATTTGATTTTATTGGTCCTTACTTAGGTAAACGCATCAACTCAAATTGTTTCTTCCTTGCTATTAGTTTATTAATAAGTAGTTGAATCTAAATCATGAATTGTCAGATGACTCATTACTCAGATAAAGAAATCTTTTTTTCTATTTTTTTGATATCTACATGTCCATGCCGGTAAAAAAAGGGAAAATTTCTTATTTATATCTAATTCAATACAATATTTAAATAAAATAATAGCAAACTGTAAATGAGAGTTTCTTTCTCACATACACCTTCAATCAAGTTGTGTAGAAATTCTTGGTATATTAATGATACCTAGAAAAATAGTTAGAGACAGTTGTTCAACGTAAAATTTTATAAAAAAAACGGATTTACGAATTAATCTAGTATTTTTTTTTAATGTCTGCCAACTTTTTTTTGATTACTCAATTATTTTAGAATCATAACACAGTTTGTTATAACTATTAGTTAGTTTTTCTTTTTCTTTTGAAATTTTTTTCGTTTGATTTCTGATTGTCTTTATTCTATCAATCACATTTTTTATTTTGTTTTCGTTGAGTGAAGAATTTGGCCACTTCGTGGATTTTTTTTGAACAGATAGTTCATGAATCATTTGATTACGCATTATTGAATCTTTTTTAGTTTCATTTAATTCATATATTTCTCTCGGGCCAACTAATGGAATTCTATTTCGTTTTGAAAGGTTTTTTTTTTTCCTTTTAGAACAAGCAAGTTTTTATAATCCAGTTTTTAATTTCTTTTTCGACTTTTAGGAAAATTCTTGCCCTTTCTTTGAAAATCCTTAAAACCGGAAAAGACTTCGTTTTGGATTTTTTTTATTCTTTTTTTTAATTCTTTAAAAATAGGTTTAAAAAAGAAGGCTTTTTTTTGGTAGAACCAAAAGGTAGGTCAGTTTCCAGCCCCCAAACCGTTAAAAAACAAAAATCATTTTTTTCTCCTTTTGTTTTTTTTAGTCGAGCCTTCTGAAATGATTGAAATTGATATTTATGCCAAGGTTTAAGATAAAACGGAAATAGTATTTTTATCGCAACCAGATGGACTTTACCTAGGCTAAGAATGGATCAACTATTAAATCTTGGATGGAAATTTCTTTTACCGATTTCCCTTGGTAATCTATTATTAACAACTTCTTTCCAACTCTTTTCACTCTAAATTGAAAATCAATCCAAGATATTAATTACTTGTTTTAAACAAGAGAAAGAAACAAAGATCAAATTATTCATAGATAATTACAATATGCTTCCTATGATAACCGGGTTCATGAATTATGGTCAACAAACCCTACGAGCTGCAAGGTATATTGGTCAGGGTTTCATGATTACCTTATCCCACACAAATCGTTTACCTGTAACTATTCAATATCCCTATGAAAAATTAATAACATCAGAACGTTTCCGCGGTCGAATCCATTTCGAATTGTTTGTTGACACGGACAAAGTCAGGGAAAACCTCTGAAATTATTTCAATATTGAACCTTGGACATATAAGAGTTCCGAATCGAATCTCTTTTGAAAGAAGATCTTTTGTCTCATGGTAGCCTGCTTCAGTCCCCTTACGAAACTTTCGTTATTGGGTTATCATTCATATCTTCTATTGTGTCTGAAACTTATGGTTTACATTGGTGCAAATCCAAACTGAAATGGAATATTACTACCGAAATAGAATTGTACATCCAGAATAGTCCTAAGAAGACATGATCCCAAGCAGATACTTGACATGTTCCTCCTCTTCCAGGCCCATCACAAGGGAAACGAAAACCAAGATTTGCTTAGAAAAATTTGTTGAATAGATAGATAGAGCGAAAAGATCATCACTATACTTAAAAAAAAATACTCCAACTACCGTCCTACACCTTTTTGAATAGAAAAAAGAGTACAGGATGGAGCTCGAGGAGAATAGAAAGTTTTTATTCCTTTCGCAGGAGTAAGGATCTAGGGTTAGTGCGAATCAATAAGTTGGAACAACTTCGTAAGTCTTTTTATTTTTATATTGAAAAAACGGCCTT
>CAJHQP010004548.1:22500-25000 GCA_905132765.1 Moricandia arvensis | reverse complement strand
TCCCACGGGGAATGAATGGGAAGATCGAAAAATTGTAAGAAGAAAAGATTTTTTAGTTAGACGTATGGAATTAGCTAAGCATTTTATTCGAACAAATATAGAACCGGAATGGATGGTTTTATGTCTCTTACCGGTTCTGCCTCCTGAGTTGAGACCCATCATTCAGATAGAAGGGGGTAAACTGATGAGTTCAGATATTAATGAACTCTATAGAAGAGTTATCTATCGGAACAATACTCTTACTGATCTATTAACAACAAGTAGATCTACACCCGGGGAATTGGTAATGTGTCAGGAAAAATTGGTACAAGAAGCCGTGGATACACTTCTTGATAATGGAATCCGTGGACAACCCATGAGGGATGGTCATAATAAGGTTTACAAGTCATTTTCAGATGTAATTGAAGGAAAAGAGGGAAGATTTCGCGAGACTCTGCTTGGCAAACGGGTCGATTATTCGGGGCGTTCGGTTACGAATAACAGAAACTCTGTTATAGCCATTTCTGTACATTCAATGTACTCTACGGATAGAGGAATACAGAGAGTTGAACATAGTAAAATAAGAAATTGAAAGATTTCGTTGAAATTAATTCTAGTTGTATAAGAATCAAATTGTATTAAGAATCAAAAATCGAATCATAAATAATGGCTTCAGATATCAATCAAATATTTCCATATTGGTATAGGAAGAAGCCCTTTCAAATAGAGATTTTTGCTTTCGACCATATTTCGATTGTTAATACGATATAGAAGGGCCGCTACTACAAATAGTATCACAGAACAGAATGTGATACGATGAGATAGAATGCAATAGAAACAAAGACACAGGGAACGGGTTACCTACTCTTACATTCTGAATTCTTGAATTCGGAATGAATCAAATCTCCCCAAGTAGGATTCGAACCTACGACCAATTCGCGGCATGTCAAGCCCTGGTAAGGTTCTTCGCTTTCACACGGGATTCCACGTGCCCCATGCTACTCGGGTCAGAGCATAAGCTAGTGATGCTTTCGGCTACTGGACTCTCGCCATCTAGGGTGAGTTGCGCTCGTTGCGGGACTTAACCCAACACCTTACGGCACGAGCTGAAGACAGCCATTTAACTATTATAAATTTTGTAATAATTTATAATAGTTAAATTATAAATTATTACCCACGCCTTTTATTTTACAATTGAATAAATTTAATTAAAAAAGACCTAAAGTTAGAGATTTATCAATTGGTAATGTTGCTCCAATACCTAACCACAGGGCCACCACGGTGCCAATCAAAAAGACGGTTGTCGCGACTGGACGACGAAATGGATTTTGGAACTTATTAACATTTTCCAAAAAGGGTACGGTTAATAATCCTGCCGGTACTGAAGCCATTAAAAGAACACCCAATAATTTGTTAGACACTGTACGAAGTATTTGAAATACAGGAAAGAAATACCATTCAGGTAATATTTCCAAAGGAGTTGCAAAAGGATCCGCAGGTTCACCAATCATTGATGGTTCTAAAACCGCTAAGCCTACGTTACAGGCAATGGTACCAAGAATGACTACTGGAAAAATATATAAAAGATCATTGGGCCATGCGGGTTCTCCGTAATAATTATGACCCATACCTTTAGCTAATTTAGCTCGTAATACAGGATCATTCAAATCTGGTTTTTTTGTTATTGGGATAGGTGAATTCTTATAGATCCATCCCCCGAGGGAACCGGACATGATAATTTTTCATCATCCGGCTCGAGCAAGAATTAACCAAACTAAATTAATACATACAAAAAATATATATGTTATCCACAAGTATTTAATATGTAAAAAAGAATTATCCGATTCCAAAGTTATTGCAACTAAAGATTACCATAAATTCCATTCTTACAGGTAAATGCTCAACACCCACGTAAGCTTAAAAGTTGATCATGATTAAGTGCTTTCTGGATCGTCTCATACCTTATCAATTAATCTTTAATCTCAAAAATTATATCGAGATTTTTCAAATACAAAGGATTTACTTGTTACTAATGAAGTCTACCCTCTACTCTTCATTAGATCTTGTATTCACTCCGATAGTATCAGAAATCGAGTCGATGCAGGGGAAATGAATGCATTTACATACTATTAATTTTTTATATTTAATTTATGGAGCCTCAGAATCCCATTATTGATGATTGACCAAATCATTAAGATAAAGAATATCCAAATACCAAACCCGCACCCGATATAATCTTTTAGAAGCATAATCACTTCTTGGGAAGATTAAAGAAAGAACTTGGTCTTCCCCCGTAAGGAATTCTTCTAATAAACCCGAGCCCAACCTTTTTAAAAAAGCGCGTACAGTACTTTTGTGTTTACGAGCCAAAGTTTTAACACAACAAAGACGAAGTATATATTTTATTCGATACAAATTCTTTTTTTTTGAAGATCCGCTGTAATAATGAGAAATATTTCTGCATATACGCACAAATCGGTTGAGAATATCAGAATCTGATGAATCCGTCCAGGTCGCTTTA
>CAJHQP010004548.1:12500-17500 GCA_905132765.1 Moricandia arvensis | reverse complement strand
CATAGAAAGAACAGGTTCAAAATCACGATCAATTCCTTTTTCAAATCCTGCTGCCGCTGCCCGAGCTCTTCCCGCGTGCCATAAATGACCCACGAATAGGAAGAATCCTAGAACAAAATGAGAGGTAGATAACCAACTTCTCGGAGAGACGTAATTGACTGCATTGATCTCAGTAGCTACGCCCCCTACAGAATTTAAGGAACCTAAAGGAGCATGAGTCATATATTCTGCAGAACGTCGTTCTTGCCAAGGTTGTATGTCTTTTTTCAACCTACTCAAGTCCAAACCATTAGGACCCCTTAAAGGTTCTAACCAGGGAGCACGTAGATCCCAAAAACGCATTGTTTCTCCTCCAAAAATAACTTCTCCAGTCGGGGAACGCATTAAGTATTTACCTAAACCTGTAGGTCCTTGAGCAGACCCCACGTTAGCTCCAAGACGTTGGTCTCTAACTAGAAAAGTAAATGCTTGAGCTTGAGAAGCTTCTGGCCCTGTAGGTCCGTAAAACTCACTAGGGTAAGCGGTATTATTAAACCAGACAAAACAACAAGCAATGAAACCACAAACAGATAAAGCAGCTAAACTATAAGACAAGTAAGCCTCCCCAGACCATACAAGTGCGCGGCGAGCCCATGCAAAAGGTTTGGTTAAGATATGCCAGATTCCACCAAATATACAAATGGAACCTAACCATACATGCCCTCCAATTATATCTTCCAAATCGTCCACACTAACAATCCATCCTTCTCCCCCAAAGGGAGATTTTAGTAAATAACCAAATATAACACTTGGGCTAAGAGTCAAGTTTGTAATTTTTCTTACATCCCCCCCTCCTGGAGCCCAGGTATCATATACGCCCCCAAAATAGAGAGCCTTGAATACTAGAAGAAAAGCACCTACACCTAACAAAATTAAGTGAATACCCAAAATGGTGGTCATTTTATTTCTATCTTTCCATACATAACCGAAAAATGGAAAAGATTCTTCAAGAGTTTCGGGTCCCAGAAGTGCATGATAAATACCGCCAAAGCCCAAAACTGCAGAAGAAATTAAGTGAAGTACTCCAGATACAAAGTATGGAAAGGTGTCTATAACTTCTCCCCCAGGACCTACCCCCCAGCCTAAAGTGGCTAGGTGGGGAAGTAAAATCAATCCTTGTTCATACATGGGCTTTTCAGGTACAAAATGAGCCACTTCAAATAAGTTCATTGCTCCGGCCCAGAATACGATTAATCCGGCATGGGCTACATGAGCTCCCAATAGTTTACCAGATAAATTGATAAGTCGGGCATTCCCGGCCCACCAAGCGAACATATTAATTTTGTAATGATATGCATCAAAAACAATCTTTCTAGTTACTTCGTTCTTTATTTCTATTTAACGGAATCCTTAGGAAAAGTATTTTGTTTCCACCGAGCTAAAACAATATAATATGTCGATGTCTTTAGTAAACCAAAGTTCTCGTTTAATAGCTATTTTGCTTCAATTTTTTTTATACCAAACAAAAAATTGAACTGAAGATTTAGTTACGATTAGAAAGAAACTTTTCTGGCTTTATCCATGGATCCTCTTGTTATACTTATTGAATTGGAAATAGTCATCCAATTCAAAAATTATGTTTCGTAATTTGTATCCAAAGACTCTAATTAATTGTCAATTTGGATTATGAAATTTCTGGATATGGACAGTTCCAATAAGATTTCATTCTTGAACAAAAATCCATTTTTTTATTTATTTCATCTATTCCATGAACGGAAGAGGGGGGGATACACGTTACGCCACGATTTTGAGTCAGAAGAGAGATTTCAAGAAATGGCAGATCTATTCACTCTATCAATAACCGAGCCGGATCTGGTGTATCATAAGGGATTTGCCTTTTCTATTGATTCCTACGGATTGGATCAAAGACAATTCTTGAAGGAGGTTTTCAACTCCAGGGATGAATTGAAAAAGATGAAGTTTATTTTCAAATCTGTCTTCTTAGAACGTATTGATTTGACCCCATAAGCGGGAACAGGAGAAAGGTTTCCCATTACTTAGCCGGAAAGATATGTGGCCATGAAATAGGGATTAAGTGGAACGGAATTGACTGGGTGGTAGAGTTGTAGAAACACCTGTTTCTTCCACTTAGCTCCATGGAACAATATGCTACGACGGAAACATGGAAGAATTGAAATCTTAGATCAAAACACTATGTATGGATGGTACGAACTGCCTAAAGACATACAACCTTGGCAAGAACAACGTTCTGCAGAATATATGACTCATGCTCCTTTAGGTTCCTTAAATTCTGTAGGGGGCGTAGCTACTGAGATCAATGCAGTCAATTACGTCTCTCCGAGAAGTTGGTTATCTACCTCTCATTTTGTTCTAGGATTCTTCCTATTCGTGGGTCATTTATGGCACGCGGGAAGAGCTCGGGCAGCGGCAGCAGGATTTGAAAAAGGAATTGATCGTGATTTTGAACCTGTTCTTTCTATGACTCCTCTTAACTAAAGTAGTAGTTAAAATAGGAAAGTAAAAATCGGGTCATATTAAAAAGTCTTCTTTGTTTCTTTCAATTCAATCTCATTTTTTCTGGCTCGGCTATACTATCCAGCCGAGCCATTCTCCTTTTTTATGATGCTAAGAAGTAAAAAAAGCCAATAAAGAAAAAAATCTATTCATCCAACAAAAGGAGAGAGAGGGATTCGAACCCTCGATAGTTATTTTTTATGAACTATACCGGTTTTCAAGACCGGAGCCATCAACCACTCGGCCATCTCTCCGAAAGATAATTTCTATTATATCTTTTTTTTCGCCAAATAGAACATAGCTCGATGAGTTAATACGATCACTATGTAGAAAAAGATATAGGGTGTGACTTTCTTTATAAGTCTATCAATCGGTCTATATAAATAAATGAGATACACGATCCAGTCTACCCATTTGTGAAGTCAAAAAGAACCTTTAACTTCATGTCCGAATAGAATAAAAGTGCTAAAAAGAAGTTGGAAATAAGGCATCTCGAATCAACAGATTCATGATAAAATCCCTTTATTTATTAAAATTTTTTAGTGGGTAAGAGGATTAAATGGTGTATATTGTTAATAGCTTGGAGGATTAAAAACATGACTATTGCTTTTCAATTGGCTGTTTTTGCATTAATTATTACTTCATCAATCTTACTGATTAGTGTACCCGTTGTATTTGCGTCTCCTGATGGGTGGTCGAGTAACAAAAATGTTGTATTTTCTGGTACATCTTTATGGATTGGATTAGTCTTCTTGGTGGGTATCCTTAATTCTCTTATCTCTTGAATTCATTCGTTGCAGATCAAAAAATGAGATGACCCCTCCCATTCCACGAATTACACATTCAAATTCAATATAAGTCCATAAAATGCAAATAAAGAAAACAAAAAAATTAGAGGGGGGGTCGAACTTCTGGAACTTGAGTGAAATACGAATCAAATATTAATAAATAGCAATTTACTAAATATAACTATGAAATAGTAATAACTAATTAAATAAAAAAAAAACGAATCAAAAATTGATATCTGATATCAATATAGAATATAATATTTTATGGAAATAGAGAATAATATATTATTGAATATCGAATTCAATATATAGATATAGAATAAATATATTAATAGAATTGTTAATTGAAATGTTGTATTTTCTGGTACATCTTTATGGATTGGATTAGTCTTCTTGGTGGGTATCCTTAATTCTCTTATCTCTTGAATTCATTCGTTGCAGATCAAAAAATGAGATGACCCCTCCCATTCCACGAATTACACATTCAAATTCAATATAAGTCCATAAAATGCAAATAAAGAAAACAAAAAAATTAGAGGGGGGGTCGAACTTCTGGAACTTGAGTGAAATACGAATCAATATTAATAAATAGCAATTTACTAAATATAACTATGAAATAGTAATAACTAATTAAATAAAAAAAAACGAATCAAAAATTGATATCTGATATCAATATAGAATATAATATTTTATGGAAATAGAGAATAATATATTATTGAATATCGAATTCAATATATAGATATAGAATAAATATATTAATAGAATTGTTAATTGAACTTTTTTGGTAGTAGAGTTTTATGAAATGACCCCAAACCAAAGAGTGTATCTCGTATAGCTTTGAACAAATATTATCCATAATTTCTTATCAAGAAGGCAAAAAAAATGCGGATATAGTCGAATGGTAAAAAATAGATAGATCACCCAGGTTCGGGTCCATAAGCAGTGACAATTGCCCTATGAAGACTCGCTTTCGCTACGGCTCCGGTGGGTTCCCTTAACCAAGCCACTGCCTATGAGTCGCCGGCTCATTCTTCAACAGGCACGCGGTCAGAGCCCAGGGCTCCTCCCACTGCTTGGGAGCTTACGGTTTCATGTTCTATTTCACTCCCCTGAATGGGGAGGGGGAGTCCGCTTGAAATCGTCCGCCCTGCGCCCCGCAGTATATGATTCAACAGGAATCACACAAGGGTAGATTGATACAATCTAAACCTCTGGTAAAATGCCCCCGTAACCCAGCAGATAAAGTACATAGTCCGTTTTAGGGATTGGTGACTTACCCATTCAGTGACTTTGGCACTGGATGGACGGATTGAAATCTATGGAATATTCGGAATCATTCATGAACATCACAGCAAATATGATTAAAACATTTATGGCCCCCACGTAAATAAGGAGTTGTGCAGCAGCTACAAAATGGGAATTTGCTAGAATATACAATAAAGATATACAAACAAGAACAAATCCTAAGGAAAAGGCTGAAAATATTGGGCTAGGAAGTAATACCACTCCCAGACCTCCTACTAGAAGACCAGATCCCAGAAAAACTAAAAGAAAATCATGTATTGGTCCAGGCAAATCCATTATATTATTAAAAAACGAAAAAATAGAAATCCTTTTCATGACCTTATTAATTTAACCAGGGAATTTTTTTTTAATATGTTTCTAATAGAGTGAAATTAGAATCTAATGAATATGAAT
>CAJHQP010004548.1:0-7500 GCA_905132765.1 Moricandia arvensis | reverse complement strand
CTAAAATTTCAACTAAAAATGAAAATAATTTTTCATTCTCTTCATTGACGTAATCAGCCTCCAAATAGTTGGAGGCTGATTACGTCAACTAGTCCCCGTGTTCCTCGAATGGATCTCTTAGTTGTTGAGAGGGTTGCCCAAATGCAGTATATAGAGCATACCCAGTAAAACTTACAAGTAACCCAGATATAAAGATGGCGACTAGAGTTGCTGTTTCCATTATTATAGAATTGAAAGACCACAATGGATCTATGCTAAGATCGTTTATTTACAACGGAATGGTATACAAAGTCAACAGATCGTAATGAATACAAAATAAGATTTATGGCTACACAAACTGTTGAAGATAGTTCTAGATCTGGTCCAAGAAGCACTACTGTAGGGAAGTTATTGAAACCGTTGAATTCCGAATATGGTAAAGTAGCTCCTGGATGGGGAACGACCCCTTTGATGGGTGTTGCAATGGCACTATTTGCGGTATTCCTATCTATTATTTTGGAGATTTATAATTCTTCTGTTCTACTGGATGGAATTTCAGTGAATTAGACTGAGAAGAATCTTGAAGTCCTAGCTTTTTGTTCGATACAAAAAAGTAAAGTATGTAGGTCTAAAATTTTTAGCCTATTCTCCTTTGGTAGTTCGACCGCGAAATTTTTTTCTGCATTGTATATTTCCGGAATATGAGTGTGTGACTTGTTAGAATTGACCCTATGGATAGTACAGAGAAGGGGGTCTGTCATCTTGATAAAGATGGTTTGACTTCGTCAGATATTCATTCGAGTATCTGGAGCACGAAATAGATCAAATAGATCACAAAGTTTTCGAACTATGATTCATACTTAATACTTAGACCTCGTAGCCGGACTTCTTTCCGTTCTATCTTATAAATTTTCATAAATAAAACTTTTTTTCTGCTTTTAAACTCTTATTTAGATCAAAGGACAAACGCTTCTTTGTATTTTATGTTTTTAATCATTATAGCTCTTTTTTTTTGATTGAATAAGTGATGATCCAATGGTTCTCACTCAGTGAACTTTGGACTTTGAAGGTTTCATTGAATTATCGTGGTTCTCGTATGAATCTGAGGTTTCATTTAATAAGTAGGGTCTTAACAAGAAAATTCCTATCAATAATAAAGAAAAACAAGAATAAATCCGTATTCCCATTCCATACAAATACCAAATAAAAAGACAATAACGATAGGTAATCTAGAAGATTCAAGAGGCCTGTAACGATCAATACAACATAAAGACGTATGAGCTGACTTGAGTTTTTGGCATTTAACCACAAAGAAGAGCTTTTCGCATTTTGACTCTTTCATATCTTTAAATAATATTGAATGAGAGAGAAGTTTAAAACTTTATATTCCATATCCGTTTCATCAGTATTTGGGTCTTTTTTTTGTTTGAGCTGTACGAGATGAAATTCTCATATACAGTTCTTGATTTAGCTGAGCGAGGACACCTATTTGTCTATACCTCTATTTGCACTAATAACTTAAAGTTTGCTTATGGATATGGTACTCAACTCCGTAATTTGAGTAATTACATATTCTTGGAAAACTGTGAATGCTTTCAAGAAACTAGGGCTCTCGATGCAAAAAGACAAAACCCATATAAATTATCTCTCAATGAAGGAAACAAAATACTTTATTGATCTCTAGAGGTACAAGATGTCATACAACCATTCAGTTAAACTAGATAAAAAAACGTCATATACATAGTAGTTGATAGGAAAACTAGACTACAATGTTTTCCTCAAAAAATGCAAGCTCCCACATTCACATATCTGATCCAGTCTTACTCTCAACTCACCCACCTACATAAATCTACGCCAACAAAACCTGTAACCACAACACAAAAACATAAGCAGTCATTCAACTATACCACAAATAACGACCAAAAGAAAATACGTTTTAACGCATAAACGAAGAACCAAGAAACACAACACTACCCAACCTCAACCATGAGCCCTAAACCCAACTCCACTTAACGACAAAACATAGCACTGACGAGCGCGATGAACCGACCACTGAAAACTCACCACAAAGTACAGCATATAAACTCAATAAGCACACCTACTGGAACTTAGCTAAAAACACTCACGAACGCAATCACTCAACCCTCCATTATTCCCCTTTCTGGCCCCTATCAATCTTTTATGATCATACACCATTCACTACTGCAATCAACACAAGCAACCATTCTTAGAACAATCACCAAAAACTTAAACGTTATCTATCCGCGCAATCACATAAACCCCAAAAAAACACCCCCCCCAACATTGAACCCCTCCTGAAAAGACCCTAACCAAAAAACCATCATTAATAAAAACCAAAAACAACAAGCCAAAACAAGAATAAAAAAACTCCGTACAAATAGATAACAAAAATTGAATAAGAACCCAACCACTAATGACCAACACCCATGAGACTATTATACATCCTGTAAATAGGGAAAATACAAGACATCGAACACCAACAATCAAAAACCAAATTGAAAACAAGACAAAACCTATTTTCAGAAGACAAAAATAATGAACACCCATCTGAGTTAGTTCTATCCATTTTACATCAAAAAATCCTCCAATCTAGAACACCATGAAAATGATCAAATAAAAAATCATCACCCCACCAAACAACCCTAATGAGTGTGAACTGAATCCAAATACACACCGATATTATCATGGATACTGACACTTCTACTTCTTCATCCGAAAACAACACCAATATCAAAAAATAGAAACAACCACTATTACATCAAAACAGCCTTGGACGGAGCAAAGTGAGAAGCCGTGTTCTGGAACAATTAATAAATTCTAGGCACCCATTAAATCGATAAAACAAAATTGAAAACTAATTGTCAAAACAGCTAGTCCACGACAAATGAAACACAAGAGCTTAAACAAATAAACCCACTAAACCTATTAACCAATTCCCATGAACCCAAATCCAAGCATTCTAATATATAACTACCACAATATATTCAAGATCCAATTATAAACAGACTAACACCCATTAAACTTTTAACAAGTCCATTTTAAATAAGCTATATGTCAAAACTATATAAGAATCTTCGTCATTTATAGATTCATTATTATCATGGAATTCAATAATTAATGTTTAACACTTGAAAAAGTCCATTTTACTATACGTTATCCAAACTATAATTAACTACGATTTTAACTCCTAATGAACAGACATTATCAAACTAAATTTATACACTTGAAAATGTCCTCCATTGCATAAACTATTCTATTAACGAAACCATGCACCTGCTAAATTCTGGTAATATTATCAATAATAGTATATTACTTAATAATAAACATTTCGGTTTATTATCCAATCACTACCGATTAAGTCCTACTAAACCCTATCACAACATTGACTGTGGCTTAACACTAACCGAAAGCCGTGAATCTATCTGCAAACTGGACACCTTAAACCATAGTAGCAAGTTCGATCATTATCAAAGAACACCGTTAAGAGCAAACAGCAGTAAATCCACACCTTCCGATGGCTTCCTAGTAGATATGTAAGACTCAGTCAGGTCGCAGTATGTCTGGAATGTGATTACTAGGACTAGGAGAATTATCCAAATAGACTATTCTATACTACAAAGCATAGATTGCAACTAGAAAACCAATCCATTCCCTTACCCAAACTCCCAATACTTGCATGGGATTTGTAATACAAATAACCCAAGAAACTCTACCATATACCAAGTTACGATCCAACGCCCCTAACGACTCATCAGCTGGAAAATAAGAACCTCATAATTTCACCTTATCTGTTAACTACTAAACAACTACATCCCCACGCTCAGCAGCTAGTATCAGCTCCGAGGAGCCATGACTAGCTAAAAAACTTAGAGAGGATTAAACCAATCACTAAAGCAATATGCTAACCATATCAGCTGACAATGACTAACCATCTCCGGGATGTAAAGCAGGTTATTAACTTACCAAACCACTGGATCAATTAGTAACCTTGCTAGAAGTGCTACTAGAATCGTTAGATAAACAACTCAAACTATACATTCGGTTTAGAATCAATCTCTAAGCTAAAATATCTTAAATGAAAAATAGCCAAGCTGCATGTTCACCAAACACAAGGTTATAAGTTTGCAATAGTACCATTTAATATACTAAATCCGCGCGTATGAGGTAACTTATCTAAGCTAGAATGACTAAGTAGGTCGAGCTAAGCTCTGATTACCCTCGCCTATGGCGATAATAAAGAAAAGACGAAAAATCTTAAGTGTCCGAAAAACTGAGCACTTAGCTTCACTGCGGGCGCCGGATCCGAGCCGTACGTTCTACAATTGGAATCAGAGCAATCTTTCCTGTTAAGACATCTCAAAGAGTTGAGTTCCAAAACCTTTATATGATTTCTGGAAAACTAATGATGAAACCTTTAGCTATGTAGCCAATAATTAAGCTAATTGTTCATGCTTAAGTGAACGACATTCTAAGATAACCGCTTAGCCAATATATAAACCCCAAGGAACCAGGATCTTGAAGAAAAAAGGTGGTCATCCTAGTATTTAATATAAAAACGATTGCAAGACGCAATCAACCTTGTTATGGACGACGGACAAGGGAGAACATGGACCAAATGGCATAGTGAAATAAACGTGCAGCACTCTACTTGAGTTAGATTTATCCTTGACGTTCCAAAAAAAGTAGCAGACGTTCAGTATTCCAGTGTGATGGATTGAGATATTATAAAACACTCTATTTATGGCTACATTCATTGAAATTACACTGAGGATGTATTGGAACATTTCCAAAGTGTATCAAACCGAGACGCCTACTCAACTGGAGATGACCACGAGCAACGAGTCCCTGAAACCATGCTTACTCGAACTACCCCAAAGTTATAACTAGCCCGAGACATGACTATTATCTTGGATTGATCACAAATCATGGTAATGCCACGACTAGTTATTATCAACATCAGTGTTAATGCCTGGATCTAGTTTTTCAAACAGTCAGGACAAGATGGTACAGGCTTGCGATCTAGATCATGACACAGGTAATGCCTCACTTGTATGATCATCAGACAGAGAAAAAATGAACGCCTGCGGTATCTGAATGGAAAAATTGAGACCAAACATTAACTTCTATCAGTCAGTCGTTTTGGAGGGTGTAACCCGCGCATCAGTAACCAATGATTATGATAAACATCCTCCATGCGTAGTGTTACGCAGTCCGCGGAACGGAAGATGAGGTTTGAAGACTGATCAAGACGGTATCAGTAAATAGAAATGAAAGCAGGTGAGAATACCAGAGATTATGTTGTCATAAGAAGTTACACTTGGATCAATCGAGAAATCCCTATTAAGTGGGGGGAGACTTGCATCCCCCGACTACAGGATCTTGACGACCATTACACAAAGAAACGTACAGCAAAACCTTAGAATTAACCATAAGATCATGTCCGAAGGAGTGAGTCATCAGCACTAACTTACCAGGAAAGGATGGAAATAGCTTAACGCAGCTAGAACTAGGGAGAGCTCAAAAACATTCAGACCGCGTGAGGCAGCTCAACCACACTCCGTGGGTAAGCTCCAGGAGCCCGGAGCTTAGGGGCGGACAAAGAGTAAGCCAGACTTACGATGCGCAGATGAAGCCGGACCAGCTGGAAAAGCGGCCTATCCATAGGAAGTATTCTCATACGAAACTCACTCAAAGAGGTCAGCTACGACGAGCTCCGACTAGCTCACTCAACATGAAGCATGCTTCAGCCGTAGTCAGCTCAACTCAGCTCGTGGATACTATGCCTCCGTAAGCCAGCTTTTTGTCGTCATGCTTCGTTATGCTTCGGGTAGTTGCATCATCCAACCAGGATCATGGTCTTGGCAAAGTTCATATCGATAGCTAAGACCATTGGGCTTAAGAACCCCAATCACCCAAACATTTTCCTCCGAACATGTTCAACAAAATATTTAAATATCGATCATAGGAAGAGACGATTACCGCTAGAACAATGTTATTAAATCGCCCAAAAAAAACCCATTTCCCGCAAGCTACATAAGTAGACCCTCATCCCCTCTATATAGAGAACCCGCACGAAAGATAACCATCATGTACATAGTAAAGAACAGAAGTACAAGGTCAGACAGAAGAACAAAAAGAATACCAAAATCTTACTTAAATGTGATATGTAGATTAACCCAAGAAAAAGAGTAGCATCTCTTGGAACTGGCTAAGCCACTAGATGATCTACACAGGCACCCTACACTCCTATACATCCGAAAAATAAGGTAATCCAATAAAGAACATAGTCCTAATCAACAATCAAAACCAAGAGTGTTATTAGAACAACAAAGACATCGGAAAACAATGAGAAAGGTTCTTTTATCTACCACGATTCCATTAGTACTTAATGAAATCTACCATTTGAATGACATCAAAAGAAATCCTCCATAGCTGAGATAGCACAACATGAAAAATGTCAGCAATGAAAGATGCCATTCTACATCCAAAAGATGCCAATACCAGCTCTCTAATTATGATTGAAACCATTTTGTAACCAAGATATTGTTACCACGCCTTATGGGAGTGATCATGGGACATCACGTCTTAGGCTTCTCTCTCCTGGAAACACACGCAATCAGGATAGAAGAGAAAGCGATCGAATCCCATTTTTCATGCAAAACACCTTAATCGGACTGCAATGCTAGAACCGAATTCATGTCAGATCAAATAAATGACCAAGGCACTGACGTACCTCATAGGCCACGTACATAATGCTGGAAGTATCTGAAAGAATTTATAGTAAGTGCAAGAAAGCGAAGTTTCCATGACAATGAACACAAAATCTATAAAAAATCCATATAAGTAACCCCCATATAACCATGATTACTCATGGTTTTATGCTTTCTGTCTACATGAAACCCAAAACGGATTATATGTTTCTAATGGGAATAGATCACAATAGTTTATTCTATATGAAATCATAGAACAGACTAACACATAACATTAGGTTAGGACAAGTGCCATTTAAAGCTAAGCTGTTTGTCGAAATTCTATAGGTAATATATCTCTGGATTTTGAATGAGTTTTCTTAGTGTATTTATCAGAATATCATGAATTTTAATTGTTTAGCATCACTTATTTAAAGGTCCATTTTAGTTTAGGGCGTTTGCAAAATCTATAGGTAAGTATTTTCTTCTGGGGATTTATATTATGGATTTCCTAGTAGTGCATTACAGAAATTATCATAATTTTAATTAGTTTTTGGACACTTTGAAAATGTCCATTTTATGCGGAAACTATTCTAGGTGAAACGGAACCAGCAAGTAAACTTGTGGCAAATTTCATGATTCTTAAGTACTATTATCGATTAATAAATGTACTTAGATTGCAATGATGGTTATGTAGCGTGCCTGTTGTTGTACAGAGCGTTTACCGGAGGGTAAGGATTTGGATACGTGGTGAGCTCCATAGATGAATTCTCGGAATCAACCAAGCATTAACATCTTTTAGACACGGTAG
>CAJHQP010004547.1:0-54180 GCA_905132765.1 Moricandia arvensis | reverse complement strand
AAATTGTTCGAATTGAAAAATATATAATTCAAAACTATATTTTTTATCTATTTAATAATTATTTATATTTATATATCTATAAAGTAAAGGTAGAAGGGTTATTTGTCTCTTTAATGAAAGTACCTCTTTAAGAAAAGTAAACATTAAAATTAATACCAAAAAGTGAGGAAAAGTAGAATTTTCCTCAAACTAACATATTTGGATCAATTTAATAAATAGGGTGTTTAATGCAAAAAAATGATGTTTTGAATTTTGTTGATTGTTACCATCTATAATGCTTTGTATCATTTTTCTGCTCTGATGCAAACTCAAAATGAGTTTGTGATTTATTCCAATTGATTTTCTCATTTTTCTTCTTAATTATTAATATATTCATTTCTCAATTTTTATATATTGCAAATAAGACTTTTTATTTGACAGAATTTTAAATTATGTTCACTTATTTTAGAAGTATGAACTAAAATCCACCTTCATTAAAAATAACTATTATTGCATTAAGAAAATTACATAGCTACATACATTACAGTAGTAGAAATTTTAAACGCATGTTTTATGTTGTGTTAGATTTGTATGTGTTTTTTTTCTAATTTATATTATTTTTAATATTACTGTTTATTATTTATTATATCATTATTAAATTATACATTAAAGAAGTTAATCAATGTGTATATGTATTGGATAAAAGTTTTAAAAGTAGTATTGTGTAAATATTTTGTTTATGCATAAAATAGAGTTTTATCTAAATTGAGAAATTATTATGTAAGTAAAAAAGTTCAACATCAAAATGAATTTGTAAATAATGTTCCTTCAAATATGATGTAATACTATTTATATGCTCACCTTTTCCTTCAAATTGATGTACTATTAGGTAAAATTACCCTCATTTTGATGTATATTAGAAATGCCCTAATGACAACAAATATAGGTAGCATTTGGATTCAATAAGAGTACGAACGTACAAAGTGAATAATTATATGATGTAGAAAGTTCATAGCAGGGGTAAGTAAATAGTGGATGGACCCAATAAAACATTGTGAAATGGAATATAATCATAAACGAGTCACATCTTCAAAATCTGATCATTTCACTAAGAAAAAAAGATCATGTCACATGCAACCACCTCATATTTTGGATGGTCTGTCACCCATACACATTGATTACAGCTCACACTTGTCCCTCCTTACTTTTTGTTCGTATCCATTTGTTTTCTTGTCTCTCTACTCTAATCTCATCTTTATGTTCTATCTTTTTTTGAATTTTGAAGCTCCTCTGTCTTTTTTTGGTCCACCACCACCCTTATTCCAATCACTTTAGACCGGCCACTACTTTAGAACCGGCCAGGATTACTATTTTTTTTGTTGGAACACCGGCCAAGGTTACTAATACGAAAAAACTTGATCCAAATAGTTGACCAATTTTTGAGACATGCAGCCGCTCATTAGAAAACTGCAAAATATAACTTTTATTTTCCAAAAAAATCACATCATTGAAAGATTCCCAGCATACACAAACTTTAGATCGAAGAAGAGTCTTTGGAACTCTAAAAGAGTTGATATTTGCTAACTGATTTAAATACCCGTGGCAGACTTTAATTTTTTCTTTGTAAAATAAAAATACGAAGTATTTTGAAAATTTGAGATTTTTGGTGGTATTTTGAAAATCAAAACATAAAAGTAGTATTTTGAGATTTTCCTATATTGTTTTAAACTGATGAACCAATAATCATTAGAAAATCATAATGATTATTTTGTCATACTATAACCACACACAGTTCATAAATTGTAGTATGCTTACATATGGTAAAATGTACTATATGTATATTCGATTGAGAATTCGGCCAAAAAAAGTCTGGACTTTGCACGAATGGCCAAAAGAAACCTAGACATATTGGCTGGCCAAAAAAACGCTAAACTTTTGTAGACTTTTTTCGTATATTAAGGAAGTTACGATTGACTGACCATTTAAGCACACCGTTAACCGAGTTAACAGAAAATTTAGACGGCATTAAGTGGACGTTACGATTTCGTCGTTAAATAATACGACGTCGTTTTGTCTGTTAGTATGATTAAAAAAATGTGCTTCCACCGCGTATCGAACTGTGGACGCGTAAGTAGGAATGGGGGAATTGCCACTGAGCTAATGAACTTATCAATGGATTGAAGAACATAATATCTTATAACCTAATAAATCCGGGTTAAATGAAATAAAAAGAAACGACAGCGGTTTGGCTTCATTTGTCTATAAACGAAGTGAACACTAAATTCCCAAAATTCCCAAATCGAGCAAGAACCCTAAAAATCCAACCTTGATTCTCACCTTTCCTTCTTCGATTCTCACATTTCCTTCTTCGATTCTCACCTTTCCTTCTTCGATTC
This sequence comes from Moricandia arvensis, assembly GCA_905132765.1. Classification (NCBI taxonomy): domain Eukaryota; kingdom Viridiplantae; phylum Streptophyta; class Magnoliopsida; order Brassicales; family Brassicaceae; genus Moricandia; species Moricandia arvensis. The sequence goes on along the minus strand of CAJHQP010004547.1, from coordinate 51,805 downwards.
TCACCTTTCCTTCTTCGATTCTCACCTTTTCTTCTTCGAGTTTCGCATGATGAGTTCGGGTTGTGAGGATTCTGTGAATACGATGGGTATTCATGGTATTCCAGAGAAATGCGAGTGTGGTCGAGATGTAAGTGTGTACACATCAAAAACGAAGCAAAATCCAGGGAGAAGTTTCTTTAGATGCCCCACGTTTCGAAATGTAAGTGTTTAATTTGTTTGTAAGTGCAAGTGATTGTGTTGTAAGTGTTTAATTCTGTTTTGAATTGTCTAGGATCACTTGTATAAATGGGTAGATGAAGCTGTCTACGAAGAGGTTCACGATGCACTGCCAAAAGTTGAGTGCTTTGAATCGGATCTTATGAAGGTTAAAATGGAGATAGAAAGCATCAAAGCTGTGGACGAAGAGTTGAAAGAAGATGTGAGGAAGGCGAGCAATGAACTTAAGAAGCTTAATGTGATCATGAAAGTGGGTTTTGTGGTGGTTTTCTTAAGCATTGCGATATGTGTTGTGTTGATCATATTAGATAAGGCAAATAGGTTGTCTTTGAATAGCTACTAGGAGGTTTAAGACTCATGGTTTATGCAAGGTTTAATGTGATCATGTTAAGAATCTGTTTAAGACTCTATTTATGTTTATGCTTATCGTAATGTAATGGTTTAAGACTCATGGTTTATGCAAGATTATGTTAACTTGTTGATTGTAAATCGATGGCAATAAAAGAACAAATTAAAACAGCAGCATTCTGATTGAAGACAAATGTTGTTACAAAAGCAACACACAACAAAACACAACACACAGGAAATAAAAGGCTTAGTTCGACCATCATCAACATACAACAAAATAAAAGAGGATTAGTTCCACCATCATTAACACACAATCAAACAAAAGAGGCTTAGTTCTTGTTCCATAAGCATTTAGAACCATCTTCCCCACGCTCCTGTCTGTGATTCTTGAGCTTGGGAGGATTGAGCTTGTGAAGACTGTGGAACCTCCCATGATGATGCTTGAGCTTGTGAGGATTGAGCTTGGGAGGATTGAGGTCCTGAGGATTGAGCTTGGGAGGATTGTGGAACTTCAAAATGTAGTCCCTGTATATAGAAAATGATTTGTCAATAACCAAATAAACTTAAACACATTACTAATACCTTAAAAACTAAGACACTAACCTGATTTTTCCTCGCCTCTCTGATGGTCTTGTTGAATGACTCACACAAGTTGTTGAGGTTGTCATTACAGTAGGAGCCTATCTTGAAGAAAGCTCTAAACCAAGTCTCTGGCTTTGTCTTTAACAGAGACGCATGTGCGCTTGAGTCATAGTTCCTAAGCTCCTCCATGTGGTAGTTGAACAAACCGGGAGTGTAGCTCTTTGCAATGAGCCAGAAGAACCTCAGTAACCTTAGTTCTCTTCCACCTTTCCTCCAATTCTCGCAAATATGGCGACAACACTGCCTATGCTCAGCTTCTGGAAGGAGGGTATGAACTGCCTTCACTAATCCCTACAAAATCATTGAAAAACCAAAACATCAGAAACAATAATAAACATTCATAGAAACTCATTAAAGCAAAGTGTTTACCTTTTGTTTGTCAGACATTATAACAAAGTCTTTCCCATCTTCCAATCCCAAATCGAGGGTCAAATGCTTCACAAACCAATCCCAGTTTGTATCATTCTCTATCTCCACTACAGCCCAAGCAATAGGGACAATCCTATTATCTCCATCTCTTCCGATCGCAGCCAACAATTGTCCCTTAATATCCCATTTCAAGAAAGCTCCATCTAAGCCAATAACCGGCCTACAAGTCTTCTTCCATGCTTCCTTTTGTGCTTCGAAACACATGTAAAGCCTGTAGAACCTCTGCTTGCTTCCAACGGTGGCTCCTGGTATGGTCTCAATGTCCATGGTTGATCCAGGGTTGCTCCTGAAGATCTCTGCTTGGTAATCCCAGATTTTAGCAAAATGCTCCTCATGAGTCTTCCTCCGTTCTCTCATCAACTTCGTCTTCGCCTTGATGCATGAGTTCTCTTTCACTTCCATCTGATACTCCCTCAAGATCTCAGCCTGTATCTCCTTTGCTGTGAGCTTAGGATTCAGCCTTAGCCTCTCAGCAAAAAGACTAGCAATTGCTGATCTCTTAAGTATCCTAGAATGCCCTGTCTTCTCACACCTATGTTCTTTGACATATGTCTTTACCATCAACTTCTGCTTCCTCTTATCGTAGGAACAGTAGACCATCCACGGACACTGTTCCTCATCATCTCTCATCTCAGCAGCACATTTCGCGCCCACCTTCAAGCTAGTGGATCTGTAGAACTTGATGTTGTATCTGGTTTTGAGGGTATACCTGAGACAAGTATGTTTGAAGTCCTCAGCGTCTGAAAATGTCTTCCCAAGTCGAAGGAGCTCCTCTGGATCAGTGTCTGCTCTGTAAGCTTCCGCAGGTATCATCTCCTCTTCATTCTCATCGTCTGATGACACGGGATCAGGGATTTTATCATCATCCCAAGCAAAATCATCCCCTTCGTCTTCATCAACCTCACAGTCATCATTTCTTGCTTCCTCACCAAAATGAAGACTCAATTCTCTACAGTATTCTTCCTCAATGCCACCAATACCATCTTCATTTTCTAAATCAACCCTACAATCTTCTAATTCTACCCTACCATCATCACCTATATCCCCAAATTCCTCTTCTTCACATAGAGGATTCATCTCATTTGTCTCAATCTGGGGACATTCTTCTCTATCATCACCACCACGACCACTCTCATTGCTCTTCGACGCCTCTGTAGATGCCACCATCTCATCTACATGCCTCTTCTTTGACGCACCAGAAGGAGCCACTGCAGACCCACCACGACCCTTTTTCTTCTTCGTTTCTCTAGGAGGCAGAGTTAAACCACCATATGGTGTCCCACGCCTCGTTCTCTTCTCAGGAGATGACACAGGCGACCCACCATATGAAGTTCCCCGTCTCGTCCTCTTCTCCGGAGATGCCAACATCGATCTCTCTTCAAGTCTTTTACTCTTCTTTGGTTTTTGTTTCGACTTTTGAACGCCTTCACTCCCACGACCACGCTTCTTCGACTGTTGGACAGCTTTATCAGTCCCACCACAACCGTCGTCTCCACTCGTCTTCGACTGTTGAACGGCTTCTCCACCGTCGTCTCCACTCTTCGTCGGTTGAACCGTTGTCTCCACAAAGTCAACATCTTCTCCACTCGATTTCTTCTGTTGAACCGTAGTCTCCACAAATTCAACCTCTTCTCCACTCGAAGAGTAATCGTAATGCCTCAACGGTCTCCTAACCTCTTTTCCATTTTTTGTCCACTTCGTTCTCGCCATCACTTCTTTCTTAGGGGTTCACAGAGATATCCCCAAATCGATTTGGGATTCTGAGAAATTAGGGCTAAGTTTTGATTTATTTCCATTATCCACATTTTCTTATCAATAAAAAGAAACATGTGTGTCGATAACTCGAGAAGCACACTGGCTCAGTGGCAAATACACCCTAAGTATATCGAGTACTCGGGTTCGACTCGATCCAATAACAATTTTAATATCCCAAAACGACGTCGTCTTGGATTTTTGTCTTAAACAAACCAAGTGGGTGAAACGACGTCGTATTACTTAATGGTGACATTTAACGTCGAGATAACACTGTCATAACGGTTGCTTAACGGTGTGTTTATTTGGTTAGTCATTCGTAACTTCTTTAATAAACGAAAAAAATCACCAAAAGTTTAGCATTTTTTTGGCCAGGCTAAAGTACGGGTTTCTTTTGGCCATTCGTGCAAAGTCTAGGCTTTTTTTGGCCGAATTCTCATATTCAATTCTTGCACTACTATGTGTATATTCAATTCTTGCACTACTATGTGTATATTCAATTCTTGCTTTTCTAGAGTGTTCAAAGTAAATATCAATATTTTAATCTTTTTAAGCAACTTCCTATCACAAGTCCAATAGCTATAGAGAAATGTAAACACACATATAATCATTTACTAATGTGTGTCTAACCCACCACAAAAATAAACTCATAATTTAAAGAATCGTTTAAAATATATTGTGCATGAATATATGACGAGACTCCTATATAAATAGAGACTGGCATCCAAATGTCTTATCATCTTCTCATTGAGCAAAAAAAAAAAACAAAACCTTCAACTTTTTCTTCATTCTTCATCTAAAACAATGGCAGGAGTTGCATTTGGTTCTTTTGATGATTCTTTCAGCTTAGCTTCTCTAAGAGCTTACCTCGCTGAGTTCATCTCCACTTTGCTATTTGTCTTCGCTGGTGTTGGCTCAGCCATTGCCTACGGTTCGTAACTAAATAATATTTCATAATCTGTAACAATGGGTCCATTATACTTAATGAATGTGTTACATTTGTGTATATAGCGAAGTTGACGTCTGACGCGGCTCTTGATACGCCGGGGACTTGTTGCCATCGCTGTGTGCCATGGTTTCGCCCTTTTCGTGGCGGTTGCAATCGGAGCCATGTGAACCCAGCCGTCACTTTTGGCCTTGCTCTCGGTGGTCAAATCACACTCATCACCGGAGTTTTCTACTGGATCGCTCAGCTTCTTGGCTCCACCGCCGCTTGCTTCCTTCTTAAGTTCGTCACCGGTGGCTTGGTATGTCCTCATCACAACGTCCTTATTAGTATAATAAAACCACAGTTTGTGTTGTTTCCACTAATAAAGCCTACACAAACAAAACAAAATGTTCACATTTATATCTTTACTTGTGATTTTACGTAAAATAATCCGTTAATTAGGAAACAAAAACAATTGTGTATTTGTAGATTTGCAAGTCAACAAAACAAATCTAGTTAGATTTTTTTTTACCGGGGGATATATGGCCGGCCGAGTTCTAACCGACTAATCTCCCGAGACCAAATCTAATTAGATTATTAACTAGAATAAACACAAAACAATAGTTTGTAAGTTTGAAGAAAATAAAATAATTTTCTCAATTATTGTTTTTTTCACAATTTCTAAAATTTTCTTTCTTTGGTCCATTTATATATATTATACACATGATATGTTTAAAAGTTGTGGAGTTATATGATACTGTAAGTTGTTTTTGTCTATTTCAAATGAACATTATTTTAGGGGTTTATAGGTTCCTTTCCACTAATATACAATTCTTGAGGCTGTTTAATTATTATAAACTAATGAAACAAACACTTTAAACTATGTGAAAACGCAGGCGGTTCCAACCCACAGCGTTGCAGCTGGAGTAGGAGCCATTGAAGGAGTAGTGATGGAGATCATCATCACCTTCGCTTTGGTCTACACCGTCTACGCCACAGCCGCTGATCCCAAGAAAGGTTCTCTCGGAACCATCGCTCCTCTCGCCATTGGTCTCATCGTTGGTGCCAACATCCTCGCCGCTGGTCCATTCTCCGGTGGATCCATGAACCCAGCACGTTCCTTTGGACCAGCTGTTGCAGCTGGAGACTTCTCTGGTCACTGGGTCTACTGGGTGGGACCACTCATTGGTGGTGGACTCGCTGGACTTGTCTACGGAAATGTCTTCATGCCTTCTTCAGAACATGTTCCTCTTGCCTCTGAATTCTAAGCAGAAAATGTAATGATTCTTGTTTGATTTCTTCGTCTCTCGATATGTTGCTTTGTTTGGTGTTTGGTTTGGTTCTTTGTATGAAAATCATTTAATGGAAGCTTATTTCGTTATTAATTAATGAATATATATAATCATTAATTAGTTGTATTTCAATAGCTACTTGTAGGGTTAAATGTCGACATAGATTAAAAAAACTCGATCGTTATATAGTTACATGATATAGGGCTTCGACATACGGCACCACCATAAATAGTAACAAATATTTCTACATATAATATGTTTTTGTTACTATTAAATCGCATCACACTTATCTTGCAGTTGTCTTGCATGTTATCATTCGGAATCATAAACTACAAATGGATCATTTCACGTAGAAGTTTCGGGATCATCAATAGGCAAGTTCTTAGGGATATTCCATTCATGAGCTTTCCACTCTGGCAATTGTTGTATGACAACCTATTAACCAGTTAGTTAAATATAAATTAGTCACATGTGTAAAAAGATTGTACATTACTAATTAATAGACTATATAACAGAGATTAGAGAAAGAGAGAGAGGTTATATAATATTACCAATCCGGTTGAATCTGGATTTCCCACGTTGGTTTGACAAGCTAATCTCCAATTTTTGGTTTCTGTGAAAACATTACTTTTTATTTTACACTGTGAGTCTGTGACCAAATGATAGAAGATTATTAAATAAGAATATACCCTTTTGAGTTTCTCCTTTTCAATCTCAGTTCGTGGATTGAGAAGCTCCTTTCCATTTACAATCTGCAAAGAACACCCATCAATATTCCACGATCAAGACATAAGCTATCTGATTAAACATCATTTGACCATTTTTTTTAATAAGCTTATGGTTGTTTATTAAAAAAAAAACACTAGTATAGATTATGTATACCTCGACCATGCAAGTAGCGCAGGTTCCTACTCCCGCGCAGTTTGATAGTGGCTTACTCTGCGAAGTTAATTAACACATGAAAACTGATACTCCAAATTATTTTGATTAATAGAAACAATCAATTTGCGGGCAAGAAAAGTCATACGTACGTAAGGACCATAGAGTTCGATGTTAGAATCCAACATTATGTCTCTAAGTTTCTGTCCACCGCATGCTCTTCTCCAATGCACGTCCGGTGTCCCGTCCGGTAACAACACCGACTGAAGAATTAAAATAGTATCCACAATTAAATAAAAAATAATTGTGAACACAAAATTAAATAAATTTCTAGTATTAGTTAACCATAAATTAAAAATCCACCTGAGAACCTCTTTTAACAATACAATACATATAACTATAACAATATTATTAATAGTTCGTCAAGAGAGAAGATCAATGCCTACATGGACGAAAGCAAAATCGACAGCAGGAGGTTCGTCATCAGGCTGATCTGTGGCTGGAGGCTGGCTCGCTGGTGCGGTGCTTATGGCTCTGGTGGCATTGTGTTTTGAGCGTGAGGAGGACGACTTGGGGTTACTGATGAGTTTGGTTTTGTACGTATGGATATGATTTGGAGATAGATAAGCTACTAAGCCTGAACCATTCAACTGTACACTTCCCATAGTCTTGCTCTCTTTTTCTAAAAAAAGTAATCAAAGGAAAAAAAAAAGAGTTGACACTTTTAAATTAGGATAATGTTTTATATCACTTCTTGAGGTTTCTATGGAAGTGTGTGGTGATTCCTCTATCTCTTATCCGGTGTGTATATGAGATGGTTAAGTTAATTGGTTAACCCACGTTAGTTAGCAGAACCGGGTTTTCTTTCCGATATAGCTTCTACGTAAACAAGTACAGGATGACACATATTATGTTTTTATTTGGACATTGTCTTTTTATTTTTTTTGATAAAGTTATTTTTAATCTTAATATTATATGATATACAACATTGTCTTATTATCATGATAATAATGCACAAGTCTTTTCGTTTGTAAGTTTTAAATATTCCAGCTTATAAATTTAGAAAATGAATTTGTTGTTTTCGATTTTGATACATATATATACTTCTTGTTTATTTTTCATTGATGTGTATAAGTATTTGTTCTGATTTTTCGAAATTGTGATATATTGTCATAATGTTTTAAGTGGTTTTGCATATGAGCTCAACAATGGGAAACCACGGTTTAATACAACTTCTTAATTATGAAATCTTAACAACAAGGCTGTCTCAAATTAGTTTTAGACTCTGTTCAAAAAAATATTCTTATATTTAACAATCTAATGAAATAATTTTTAAAATTATAACTTTGTTTGATGTTTTCTTTTGAAATTATAAGTTTTACATTTAAAATATATCTACAAATTTAAAGTTTTTACCATAACTTATTTCTATATTTTTAGAAAATTCTGAACTTGTTTTATTTTTATATTTGCTTTCAGCTGCTCTACTTGCATGTGATATTAGACGATATTGCTTAACAATAATTCATCTATATATTTAGATAGTCCTTTTTTTCACCTATACCTGTAAGAGCCAAGACAATGACCTAAAACATTCAAAACTTATTTTAGAGCAACCCCATCGGTGAGATTTTATACTTACTCGAAAATATTAACATTTTATTATAAAAGAATTAATAAATTAAATTTTAAATTATTTCAAAAAATTGAGTCAGTAGAAAAAACATATGTGTTTAAAGTTTCATAAGGGTATCTGAAAGTTTATTTCGTAAGATACTTACGCGTCGTGCATTTTTCTTCACAAACTATATAATAGTGCGTATTTTATCACGAACTTAGAAAAATCAAAAATCCCATATCAACTTTCAAAATTGTGCCTATATATATGTTGACCGCCAATAATGTTAATCAACTGTTAATCTATCAAAACGATGTCGTTTTGGATACTTCAAGAAAATTAAAAATCTGTTTCTTGTTGATTCGAACTCTGGTACAAAAACATAATAATGAACATCTTAACCACTAGACTAAATTAACATTCTTGTAGTAGTTTGTAAACAGTAAATGATATATGTTTTGGGTTTATCAAATAAATCTTATCAATTTTTATAATTTTAGTTTTATAAAATAACTTTATTATTGTTTATATATTTAATAAAATTTTACGAATCATTATTTTATAAATTTAAATTAATTACTATTGATTTGAATAATTACCTTTTAGTATTATTAAAAATAAACTTATAAAACAAATTAAAATGTATTATAATATTATTAAAATTGTAATATTACAATATATAAAGTCAAACAAGTAATTTAGATATATTTTAATATTATTAAAAATTGAAATATGTAAATTAAAATTAACTTATAAACTTATCTCTATAGACATAAAACAAAAATTAAAATTTACAATATATTTTATTTTAATAATAATATGAAATAAAATTTACAGAAATAGTAATTAATTAAAATTTATAAGTTGGAAAAATGATGATGACCCGTTTGCAGATGTATCATTTCATCCTAATGAAGAAAAAGAAAGTGCAAATGACCTCTTCTCTGGAGTGACTGTTGGCGAAAAAAACGCTGCTGGTGGTAATCAGGTACCAGAGCTATTTGACATGTTTGGATCAACTACAACACTTGAACCAGAGCCAAAAGATTCAAAAAACATAAATTATTTAATGGCAAGCTTCTCCATTGACGAAACCAACTCAAATAAGAAAAGGCTCGTCTTCAAACACAGTTCCAGAGAATTTATTTGCAATGCCGAGCACCACCAACCACCAAGAACCAGCTGTTGGAGGCACTCTTGGCTCACAAAGTTCCGGGTTTGTCCAAAATCCAATGATTCCTGGAGGTGTTATGCACTGATGAATCCAGCTTTTGCATCTCAGCCTTTGAACTACGCTGCCATGGTAAGCTTGTTAGCAGCAGCAGCACTACCTTGGTAACTTATTAAACTTTCAGCAGTTTGGTAACATGAACGCTCAGGGTACATGGTCGTTTGACTTTTTTTTTTAATGAATTTTTTCTTTGACAAAAAAAACTGGTGTGGGATTTAAACTCGGTTAATTTGTGGGATAACACTAGTGAGAAACAAAATAAAGAAAATAACCATAGAAAACAGTACGTAACTGATGGGACAATTAGACACATTTTCGGACCATTTTCTCCTCCTGTGCGCGTGGGATGTGATACACACGAACATTACGTTCTACATATCAAGTGTATGTAGTATAGAATATGTATAATTCACATGTTTATTATTTTGCTTCGTGTTTTACAAAAGTAATGTAGGAGATGCACAAGGTATAGAGGGAAGGAAGAATTTCTATCTTATTATTATAGTATAGTTATACCATACTATATATGTTTCGAATAGTATAAAATACTCCACTCATACGAGTATCATATTAACAGTATGAGTATCATATTAACAAATATAATCGTTTTACATGGAGGGAGAGGGAGAGAGGGGGAGAGGGAGAGGGGAGAGGGGGAGAGGGGGAGAGGGAGAGAGGGAGAGAGAGAGAGAGAGAGAGAGAGAGAGAGAGAGAGAGAGAGAGAGAGAGAGAGAGAGAGAGAGAGAGAGAGAGAGAGAGAGAGAGAAGGAGGGAGAGAGGGAGAGGGAGAGGGAGGGAGAGGGAGAGAGGGAGAGGGAGAGAGAGAGATAGAGAGAGAGATAGAGAGAGGGAGAGGGAGAGAGAGAGAGAGAGAGAGAGAGAGAGAGAGAGAGAGAGAGAGAGAGAGTTGAAATGTCACATTTCTATTCTATGTTTTCTAAATAGAATAGAATACAATCGTATATTATCGCATTTGAAGATCAAACTAAAGATATTTGGTAGAGAGAGAGAGTAAGAGAGGTAAAGATGAAAAGAGAGATAGGGGTAAAGAGAAGAAAGAAATAAAGAGATATGATAAAGAGAGTGAAAGAAAAATATTGAGTAGAGAGAGATAGAGGGAGAGAAGAAGTAGAGAGAGTTGTAATGTTGCATTTTTATTATATGTTTTCTAAATAGAATAGAATACTATAGAATATTGTCTCATATGTTCAGAAGGGAAGAGAGAAAAAGAGGGCAGAGATCTATTAAATTTAAGGTATCAAATGCAACACAAATGATCTATTAAATTTGTTAAGGCCAGAGCTATATCTTAGTTCATGTTACTTCTTATGGAATCTCATAACATAATAAACATACACGGTAAAGTAACTGAAGTGAAATTACTCTATTCTATTATATTTTTTTCAATGTTGATAAATAGTATAGTCACCTACATTACTTCATACCAAATGCACAAAATTTGGAAGACAAACATGGATGTTACCATTCAAAATAAACTTCATTGTTAACAGAACACACATAGTTAGAGAGTACAAACTTATAAATTCAGATGAAAGATTTTGTTTAGGGAGAACACACAAATGTAACTTAAATAGATAACAAAAACTGAGTGGCGGCAAACTACCAAACATTTAAGGGGCAAATAGATCCGAATTAAAGGTCATGAAGGCTTTAACTGCATACATTTTTCCAGAAGTGAGGATGCAGCCCTCTGTTAAGTGTGAGAATAGGTGAAGCTTACGGATGGCATGAAGCTCCAGCAAGATGATTGACGCAATAAATGAGAACCCTGGTGGCGGTACGAAATTAGTCAGTGTTATACAAACTTACAAATGTAATAATTAGAAGAATAGAGACATCATGTTACATCACCTATACTACTTAAAAATACAATAGAATAGTTTGCGCACACCGAACATAGCAGGATGAACAAAACATGACTATACTATTCAAAATAATGCTTTAATGGTATAACCCCAAAATTAACAAGATACCACCATTAGTATATCCAATGTATCGACACAATCAGGGACAATTACTCTGGTGTTAGGATTCTTTAATTTGTTATTTCACATAGAGGTGTGAGGTCCAAAACACATAGGTTGTGTAACGACTTCGAGTTGTGGATGTAGTCCTCTATAGCATTTTACCACTTCGGGAAACAATACAGAGACAAGGGGTGTATAAGGTGAGTGAATTATACAATGGACGGTGACTATAATAGTATATAGAAAGGTTTTATTTGCCAAAACGTCTTGTCAGTCTATACTATACAACATCATTAATATAGTAGTCAGAACCCTTGTTGTTAACCTGTATATGCACTTGCGCACTATACTACACAACAACAATAGAATAGTATGAAACCTACAACAATAAATCAAAAACTAACCTTCTTTGTCGATGATTTCAAGATTTCAGGCGTTCCCATGCTTTAATTCTGCTAACTCCGCCGTCCTAGACGTGAACCAAGTTGTGGTTATCTTCCTCCGCCTCTCGTTTCTCCCACAAAAACAGAAACTACAAGTAAATCCGCCCAAATGTGCAGATTTACATGTGATCGGCTATGATTTTTTCAATCCTCTACTCAGATTTTGTCGATTGGAAACCCAAAAAAATTCCCCTTTCTCTCATGCTTTCTTTACTATTCCCGTGCCTTTTTAGTTTCTGTAAAAGTGATGGATAGAATAAAAATTATATTTAATGCGCGTGGGGTCAAAAACAAAAAGGGTAGCTTGGGCAATTAAAGACTGTAATATATACTATATCATAGCCATGTATACCATATGGCTAGTTGGTGAATTAAAGAGTTTTTTTGGTTATTAATTGCAAATTCCCTTTAAACTCTTAAAGACAAACTAGAAAGTAAGTATAAAAACAAAATGTTTACCCATAGTGGGGAAATATAATATAATATTTTATTCATCATAAAATTGAACACTTCCAAAATAAAAAGATGCATTTGTGAAGCGTATATATACCATCATAGTAGAAGGCCGGCCAAGTGATTATACACCCCCACTAGTTCATTTTTGTATGTATATCAATCAATTATATATATAAAAAGCACGATCTAATATCCAAATATAGATGGCTATAATATTTAGGCAATCTAAAGTACAACAAAAGTTGATTAATAATCCAAATTTTCTTCTTCTTTTTCCATTATTTTGGGGTTTTTAAAATTCTAAAGGTATGTAAACTAGCTTAACAAATACCTGAACGGAAGAGGCATTCGCTGTTTTATATTAAAACCTACAAAATGAATTTGGATTTGAAGTTTTGTGCAAATTGAAATGCATTCTTCTGTATACATGCATTCATATGTTCTGATGCGAAATATTGGAGATTAAGGACTATATATTGTATTAGATGTGTTGGTATGTTAATACTTTGTGAAAAGGCTAAACTTGAGCATCCAGTTTTGATTTTGGGTTGATATATCATCACTCATATATACATGCATATCTGAATCCAAATTGATTAGTGACCTCTAAACCGAGATTACATGTATTTACAATTGTACCAAAGACTAAACCATCACTTGAATATCTTTGCGACCTAATCACAGAATCACGATATATATATCGTAATTACGATTGTTGTTGTGGTAGTCACTAATACCAGTTTTGTATTGTTATAGGTGAATCAAGATTTAAGTAATAGGATCATGAAGAACAAACAAACTCAAACAAAACCCCAAAAATGAAAAGTGAAGTTTACTAAGAATAACGTTTCTAAAATTAGAATACCGAGTCCGCCGATCCAGTTGACTTGACTCAATCCTTATGTATTATTCTCTCAAATTAACTCGGAGTTTTTACTTTGTATTTATATAAATAAGAACAATGTGTTTACATGTGTGGTTATAATATATCACGAGTATTGACAACAAAAAGTTCTACGTTTATTACTTGAGCAAGACTGAGAAAACATTTTCTCTTTATCAAATTTTGAATCATGAAGGGGTACTACTTTGGTTATGGTAACTTGTGTTTTCATATGTTTCATTCTGAGTCATGGTAAAGGTAATAACATTATTCATTTTTAATTTAATAGTTAACATAAACAAAAATGATGATCATGTTCTGTAATCTAACAAATAATGTATTTATTATGGTTGATAAAAATAGACGGGGACTGTTATGATGAAATCCCATTCCCTAAAAAATGCGGCCACCACGCAAAAAAGAAATGCTTCAGAGAAATGTTTTCGAAGAACATAACAAGACGCTTTCTTAGTTGCAACTGTATAAACTGGAAAACAGACGAATCAGTGAAGTCACGTGAGGAAGAGCCAGGACATACCTGCCAATGTCTCAGAGCTGTTGCCGGTGATTGTTTGCCTGACGGAATTAAGTAATATAGTTTTGGTGGTAATCTGACTCATAGAGGTTAACAATGGTGGTAATCTGATGTTTTTTTTTTCTTCTTCAAATTATAGTAATACTTTTCATCTTAGTAAAGATTGTGCGTTATTTTATTATAACGGACTATATATGCGTATATCATTCAATTTTTTTTTGGCTTTCGACATTTCCAAATCTATATCCAAAAAAACCAAAAAAAGGACTTTACATTATCGATTGGGCTATGCTTAACAAAGTTTAATTTGGAGGAAAAATATAACATAAAGCAAATTAAATTATATATTGAGTAAATACATAATAGTTCTAGTTTGGTGAAGTTAGTAAATTAATAAAGAAACCACACCATCTTCTGATGTTGTCAGGTCATCTTTCCTTTTGAAGAGTAATGAAAAGTATTACAAAATAAAATAAAATTACACACACATATGAGATAACTATATGCATTGAAAACAAAAAGTGATAGATATGCACTTGCTTGTATATCTGCAGTTTATGTTGCATATCGCTCGTGAGGCTCAACTAACCTTCTATCCTTTTTGGGTTCAAAATTGGGCCTCACAATCTTATCTTATTTTATTTTCTTGTTCTATCCCCTACACATTATTAAATATTTGATAACTAGTGATTTAATATGTGTCATCACAATATTAGTTTTAAAAAGAATAATGACATGATATACCAACAATAATTACATGGTTTAAAACTAATTGTAACATGAATATTTTTATTTAATGTTGATTTATTTGATAAGTTTTTGAAAATATGATGATAACTCATAGATCATCATTAATGCAATAATAAATTATATAATAGTCGAAATAGAATTATAACAATATTTTAAAAATTTTAAAATATTATTTAATTTAATTTTTATTTTATATAAATTTTATTACAAAAACATTCATTAAAATTTCATGTAGTTTTTTTTAAGTTGTAATTTTCTAATATTTGATAACTAGTAATTGAAAAAATATTTGTAAATATTATTTAGTTTTATTTTATGATAATTATATACCTAAAAATATCTCTTAATTTTATAAAAGTTTATTTAATATATTTTAACCAAAAATAGATAAAAAATCTTTCAAGATTATAATTTAAATATATATATATATTTATTAAATATAAATATCATTTATTTTATCTTAATTTAAAATATAGCTAAATATTAAATATTGTAAAAATAATAAAATTTATTGTGTTAATATGTGTTAGTGAGATCTCTTAATGAGTCTTACACCGATCAACAAATAAATAAAAAAAATTGAAAAATATGTTTTTTTGAAAAGAATCTCTTACCAAAAATTTTTAAAAATCTAAATTACAAGTTTCATTTTATGATTAATTTAAAATATTTTATAATTAATTTTTAATAAAATAAGTTTTTGGAAAGCTCAATAATATCTCACTATTATTGATGTTTTAAGATTATAGAGGATATGATTTGTGGTAAAAAATAAATAAATAAAAATCAAAACATAGAAGCATTTTTTTTTTAAAGACAGAAAGTAGAAAGAGAAAAATAAGTTGCTCCATCAATATCTAGAATTTAGTTAATTATATAGTCTTCAATAAAATTTAGTTATCTTCCTTGAATATCCTAGATTTCAAACTACACACCCTTAAATGAGCTAGCTGGTCAGAATCCTCCAATGTTAAAAAGCTTACAAAGCATGGGATTTATGTAACAAATATACACTACTTTTGAGGGCCGAAGGTTTTATGCTTCCTTAATGAAGATAGTTGTGTGATATTTGATATATTAATTGTCTTAAGTTCTCATGTTCTTATTTTTAAAACATTTTTGTCTTTGATATTTTTTAATGATGGTTAAGTATGATATATAAACTAAGAAAAATATTACATAAACGATTTTAACGTTTATATCTATCGTATAAAAATTTACTTCTAAATACACCACTTTCAGTCGTCGTATGAGATTCACGTCTAATGGTACTCTCTGTACTATATGTTTAATTTTTTCTATAAGTATTTACTGTATAAACATTTATAATTTTTTAATCAAACCATTGGACAAATGGAGTTTTCAATTATTGAAGTAATGGGGTTTTCAATTTTTGGTAGCCTTCACAAGGACTTTTGGAGTTAATGTTCTATGTTTTTTGTTGTTGTGACGTTTAATAAGTCTGTTAAATCTATTTGTGCAAAGAAAAGGTTATAGGTTTATTATTAGTTTTTTATAACTCACGCTTATTATTAGTTATTATAACATTGAATAAAACCATTGAAACTACGTTTATATCAATTGTAGTACAATTAGTTGTGGCTTTGGAAAACTAGAAAAGTAACAAAAATCACAATATAAAAATGGCAAATTTCTCAAATAAACATTTTTAAAGTTTTAATATATCTCAAGGATAACTAAAACAGATTTTTTATCTAAAAATTTAATATATTTTTTTATTTTAAGCTTCACTTTCAAAATTCCACATAACTTTAACTTTAAGTTTAGATAGTTAAACCAATGAGTAAAGAATGTATATTTTAAAAAAAAAACCATTTTGGGTGACTAAAAATTTTTAGTCTATTTAAGTAATTTTCATAGGCCTGGGCATAAAATCCGGAATCCGAAATCCGAACCGAACCCGAACTGAAAAACCCGACCCGTTATCCGACCCGAAATGTAAAAATACCCGAACGGGTCCTATAGGATGGTATAAAAAATATTCGAACCCGAAGTGTTATTAACCGAACCCGAACGGGTAACCCGAAATATCTGAAATTAATAGTCAATATAAATATTTTAAATATATATAATTATTTTAAATATTCAGTTTAATCTTTATTTTGATATGATGTATACAATAAATATTAAAATATAATAAAGACCTTAAATATCTAACTAGTTATAAATAATTACTTTATAATTTGCTTGTTAAAATAACAAGTCTACTTTATACTATAAAGTAATGCATATTGTTTACAAATGATGTTTGTTTTTATGATTCATTTAACATTTTATTTTATTTTTATCAATTCTTTTATATGTAGGATTAATTTCTATTCAATTTAAGTATTTATCTTTACGTTTTGTTTAAAATTTTGTTTTTTACTTCGGATATATCCGAACCGAACCGATATAACCCGAATCCGAACGATATATGGTTACTTTTTGGTTTTACGATGTAATATAATTTTGAACCGAACCCGAAATGTTATTATCCGAACCCGACCTGTACTAATAAAATATTAGAATGGGACCTATTAGTGTAAATCCGAAAACCCGAAAATCCGAAATACCCGATCCGAACCCGAACGGGTACCCGAACGCCAAGGCTAAATTTTCATATGAAAACGTGTTGATGAATTTAATTTTACCCGAGGTGTGTGGTGTATATAATCTGTAGATGACATCTCTTGCTGTGTTAATTCGCGTGTCGACTTTTGAGGGCTTTAAGAGACGTCTTGGTAATTTTGTTATCCTCTCCGTTCAGACCACTCTCTATGTTAGTAAGTACATTGAAGTTAGGACGTGCTTTTCGAATCTGGTGCTTTTTATACCAGCGTGAACTTTTGAGTATCAAACCGTGTGTGCCAATACAAGATTTTCATCTATTTAATTTGTTTTGGATTTTATTAATTAATAAATTAAAGTGCTATATAACCTTTTCATAATGTCAGTATACATGACACATGTTTAAATGTTTTAAGTATTCATTAATTGTTTTTGTATTCATAGTTATTCATTTGAATCATCTAGAATATGATTCTAGTATTAATTTTTCAATAACTATTGTTGTATCCAAAATATGGATTATCCCCTAGACATTATGTGCAAAGTGAATTTGACACATGTTTTTTTTACAATAAATTTTACTAAATAAATGTAACAAAGCATACTATAAATAATGACATGATTTATGTTAAATGTAACATGTATAATTACATTTAATGATTATTTATGTTTATGGTAAAAATAGAAAATGATAGTAAATTATACATCATCATTAAAGTAAATCTATTCAAATATAATACTAAATAATATAATAATAGAAATACAGAAATTGCTAAGAATATCATAAGTTATGTATATTTTTTCAAAAATACCTTTAATCAAAATATATTAACATTTGAGTTTACACATTAGTGACTATTGTTTAGGGTCTAGTGTTAAATGAACAATGTTGAGTTTCTGATTTTTTATTAATATTTAGAAAAATTAATTAAGTCTATTTTCATCATATATTTAAAAGTATTTTTGAAAGTAATCATTCATTAAAGGTACATTTGAAAAGTGGTATCAAGCTTGTGCTATCATTGAAATTTCCCTAGAAATATAATAATATTTGAAAATTCCAAAACATTATTTATTTCTATTTTTATAATTCTATAAATTTATTACTAATAAATATTTTCAAAAAAGTTTATATTTTTTTTTAAAAATAAAAACTTTTAATCGCAATATGATTAGTTTCTTATATACATATATGTATATATACAATTTAGAAATAATGTTTAGTTTTAATTTCTGATAATTATACAACTTTTATATATTTTTTTCTTAATTTTATACAAGTTGGTTTAATATATTTTATCCAAAATAAATAGATAAAAAACTTATCTAAGATTATAATTAAAAATATACATATCTATTTTTAATATAATTTATAATAAATAAAATTATTTGTTTTATCTTAATTTTATGGTCAATTAAATTAAAATATATTTTATCTTATAATAGTGGTAACTTTTTTTATAATATAAATTTAAAATAAAATAATAATAAGTTTTGGTAAACATAATTTAAATTTAAACTTTTTATTACTACACATTGTGCAGGAAATATGTAGTTGTATAGTTAAATAAAAACAGGTATCATATAGTTAAAAAATCCATAATATATTTAATTTTCCCTAGCTAGTAGATTTCTTAATCTAATTTTCCTAAATAAAAAGAAGTATACATCTCCTTGCTCTCTCATCCACTAAACCAGCTGAGATCCCCCACGCTTTCTTTTTGTTTTCCGAAACATTTTCTTCGGCCACCAAATCAAAATTGCATTAATAAGCCCTTCTTCTTTTTCTTCTTCCTAAATCCTCCAAATAAAAAAATATGGAGACGATGTCAAGAAGCCTAAGCAAGAGCTTAGGAGATTTACTATCGAGCAGTAGTAACCATTTTCCAAGAAGCGGTTCTATTGATGATCATGACGAGAAAGCTCTTACATGGGCTGCTCTTGAGAAACTTCCAACCTTCACTCGTCTTCGTACCACTATCATCCAACCACACGAACTTGTCGACGTCACTAAGCTAGACGTTGGTGATCGTCAGAAGTTCATCGATTCGGTCTTTAAAGTCACCGACGAAGATAACGAGAAGTTCTTGAAAAAGTTTAGGAACCGAATCTATAGGTATTTCCTTAACTGTAACAAAATAAAGTATTCTGGATCTTGGAAGGACTGTTTTTAGACATGCAACCGATCTATATATTATCAAACTGATACATTTCATGTTTCTAAATATAATTCTTGTAAAGAATTCAGCGTAAAAGATATTTTTGATAGAATATTTATTAACATTTCATATGTTTCTTCTTTTCAAGAACATGTATAATATGAGTTTGAATCTTGATACTGATGTAACAACACATAGTCACAAAACAACTAAGCCAGTTTCAAATTCTAGTTGATTTTTTAAAACATATATTCAAACTGGCTATCATGACAGGGTGGGGATAAGCTACGACCGTGGAGGTGAGATTCGAGAAATTGACTTATAGAGGCGGATTGTCACATCGGGAAAAAGAGCTCTTCCGACGTTACCCAACGTTGCATTAAACATTGCCGAGAGAGGCCCTTCGTTATTTGGTTTTAGCTTTTGCAAAAAACCACTAAGCTCACTATTCTTAGAGATGCTTCTCGGTATCATTAAGCCTTCAGGTAATTAACTCGATATTATTATTAAATATTTCTGTTTTATATCATTTTAAATTTGATTACTTTCAATATAATCTATTGTTTTGGTGGGTTGTAGAATGACACTTTTATTAGGTCCACCATCATCAGGGAAAACAACTCTTTTGTTAGCGTTAGCTGGAAAATTGGACCCAAGCTTAAAGGTTAGATAAACAATGATTAAATACAGAGATTTAGAGAAAGATGGATTAATTTGTAAATTGATTAATGAAATGGACAGGTTGCAGGGAGAGTAACATACAATGGGCCATGGATTAGAAGAGATTGTGCCACAGAAAACATCAGCATACATAAGCCAAAATGATGTTCATATTGGTGTCATGACTGTCCAAGAGACTCTTGATTTTTCTGCTAGGTGCCAAGGCATTGGCACTAGATACGGTAGTTATCACCTTTTCTACTAGTTTATAATCGAAATTAGTTAGATTCAGGGGCGGACGTACGTGAAGAGGAAGGGGGCACGGTGCCCCCATCCCTTTTTCTTTTCTTTTCAATAATCAAATGCTAACTCATGGAATATTCTTTTAAACACTTTAACTAGACATAACAAAACAAAAAATTGTGTCCCCATCTAAATATCATCCTAGATCCGCCACTGGTCAGTGGGCGGACGTACGTGAAGAGTAAGGGGCACGTGCCCCCATCTCCTTTTCTTTTTCTTCAATAATCAATGCTAATTCATAGAATATTCTTTTAACACTTTAACTAGACATAACAAAACAAAAAATTGTGCCCCCATCTAAATATCATCCTAGATCCGCCACTGGTTAGTATTCAAATCAAATTAAGATAACTCAAGCTTTATAATTGTTATGTTATTAGATCTGTTAAGTGAACTGGTGAGGAGAGAGAAGAACGCAGGGATCTTGCCCGAACCGGGAAGTGGATCTATTCATGAAGTCCATTGCAGCTGGGAATGTTAATAGCAGTCTCATCACAGACTACACTCTCAAAGTAATGATCTCACTTTAAACCTATAGTCGACATATGGTATATATAGATTCAGTATCGCTAATGATATATTGATTATAGCGTGATGTAAGGTTATCAATCTACTAGACACTTTAGTTAGTGTATAAAGTTAGCGAGAGGGATTTTTTCTCAGATACCCCTTTAGGGAAAATAGAAATAAAAATCATTTAACAAAAAAGTTATTCTCAGATAAAATTTTCATCTAAAATACCATCTCACGGAATCAGTGGATCTTAACAATATATCTACCAGCTATCTTCTACTTTTTACCTAAAAGTTAAGATTCTATGAGTTTTCAGCAAACAAGCCCAACAGTTTCAAAAACTAAACAATACAGTCTATCTGCTTGGCAATTTTGGGTAACTATTGATCTTTTTGTTTTCTCTCCAGATATTAGGGCTTGACATATGCAAAGATACGATGGTCGGAGACGAAATGACACGAGGAATTTCAGGTGGTCAAAAGAAAAGAGTTACAACAGGTCTAAGTGTTACCTAATATGTTTTTTAGTTTTACCCAATTTTCCATCTATACTTCCATGAAAACATCTTTAACCCTGAAATCCTATGGATTTCTTATATTTTTTTCTGATTTAAAATAAATAAATTAAAATGAATAAATCGTGGACCGCTATGTGTTAGTGAGGTCTGCGAACAGTATAAGAACTAAAGCAAAATCAGCTCTTAATTATACAATTAAAAACAGGTTTTTGGAGTGTTAGTTGAACCCCACCTCTTAAGAATCCCCCACTAAGCATTCCTAATAATCATGCTTTGATAACCTCCATGAAACCACCACCATGCACACGATCACAACTAAATAAACAGGAGAAATGATAGTGGGACCAACAAAGACATGTTCATGACGAGATATCGACAGGTCTAGATAGTTCGACAACGTACCAAATAGTGAAATGTCTCAAGAAGTGTTCGGTCACGGACGCAACGGTTTTAGTGTCCTTGTTACAACCAGCTCCAGAAAACATTTGAGCTCTTTGATGACATCATTCTATTGTCGGAAGGTCAGATCGTGTACGAGGGTCCACGTGACCATGTTCTTTCCTTCTTTGAGACTTGTGGGTTTCCAAGTGTCCCGACCGCAAAGGCACCGCCGATTTCTTGCAAGAGGTAATATCTATATCTACTCTGTTTGGTCATTCTTACAGAGTTTATATCACTTAACCATGAATTGATAGCTTAGTCGAATTTTATCTACTATGTAATTAAATTTGAAGCGCCCACTAAAGAGTAAAATATCCATAAACGCGGGTAATATTTTTTTCTTACGTTTTTTTTTTTCAAGTGAAAACAAATTATTACATGTTCTCATCTTAAGTTAAATTTGGTTCACAAAATTAATTGAAACAAATATTGGTTCAGCTAAACTAAATGATAAAGGTTGATCGTATATAATCCAGATATTTAATTTACTATCATTTTTACACTAAAATTATTGTTTTGTTTCTATTGTGATGTCTAGTTGGTTAAAGTAACCGGATATTATTATAATAATAATAATTATTATTGTTATGATCTATAATAGAAATAAGTGTTAGTAAGACCCTCTAAAACTTAAATAACAACAAAAACATATAAATTAAAAACAGAGTTTTTTTTTGGTAAAGAAAACAGATTAAAATTAAAACAGAGTTTGTTTTTTATAGAAATAAGTGTTAATAATAATTTATATGTTTCTTTGTGGAGGAACTGAACTAGTAGCATCTTTTTTTTTTGAAAGCTGGTTCAGTAGCATGTTATTGTCTTATATGTTTAAAATTTGACACACTTGCCTTGGTAAAACAGGTAACTTCAAGGAAAGACCAAGAACAGTACTGGGCAGACACGACAAAACCATACATATACATTCCCGTCTCAGAATTCTCCAAACAGTCCAAAACCTTCCATGTCGGAGCCAATCTTGTAAACGAACTATCCGTCCCTTACGACAGATTCAAAATCACATGCAGCTTCTCTCGTATTCAACAAAGACTCTGTCCCCAACTCTGACCTCTTCAAGATCTGTTGGGACAGAGAAGTGCTTCTCATAAAACGCAACGCTTTTCTTCTACGTTTTCAAGACCCTTCAGATCATTATAATGGCCTTGATCACGTCGACCGTGTACCTGAGGACGGGGATGGGCACAAAGGACGAGAATGACGGAGCCGTCTACATCGGTGCGTTGACATTCTCCATGATTGCTAACATGTTCAATGGATTTCGCAGAGCTTTCGTTGATGATTCAAAGACTTCCCGTGTTCTACAAGCAACGCGACCTTTGTTTCACCCTCCTTGGACCTTCACTCTCCCTGCATTTCTCTTGAGCATTCCTGTCACCATCTTTGAATCTGTTGTTTGGGGCAGCATCACGTATTACTGATCGGGTTTGCTCCAGAATTCATCAGGTGATTATGAATCTTGAACCAGAATTTCAGCTTGTTACATTGTTCTCCAGTGAGATGCTAAACATAAATATACCCTATCGGCTGATCCGGTCAGCCACGGATCAGCCGATAGGAAGAAAACAGTTAGTAATGGACTGGCTACCACACTACCTGAACGAGTTTGGAGTGCTTGAAGTTTGAGTTCATTAGTTCATGCAATAATATGTTTTGAAGATATTAGTGTTCAAGGGATCCTAACTTGATAGTTAGGATAAGATAAATCTAAACCTTTT
Source organism: Moricandia arvensis (assembly GCA_905132765.1). NCBI lineage: Eukaryota > Viridiplantae > Streptophyta > Magnoliopsida > Brassicales > Brassicaceae > Moricandia > Moricandia arvensis. The sequence goes on along the minus strand of CAJHQP010004547.1, from coordinate 28,518 downwards.
GTGTGTGTTTATGGCAGGTTCTTGAAGCATCTATTGGTGATATTTCTTACACAGCAAATGGCTGGTAGTATTTTTAGATTCACTGCGGCAACTTGCAGATCAATGATACTGGCTAATACAGGAGGATCTCTAGTTATTCTACTTCTCTTTTTGCTTGGAGGGTTCATTATTCCCAGAGGTTAGTTAAATACTTTTGCATAAAAAAAACTAATAAGCTGATCAGTTCAAGAAATCTACATGTATTAAAGATAAATTAAACTTCATGGTTATGTTAACAGGTGAGATTCCTATATGGTGGAAATGGGCTTATTGGGTTTCACCAATGGCTTACACTTACGATGCTTTAACTGTCAATGAGATGCTTGCTCCTAGATGGCTGAATCAACAGGTAACTTCAATATTTTTCAAGCTTATAATATCAGATGATTAGTGTAACATAACTAGCTAATGCTTTAAGTTACCTTGCAGTCTTCTGATAACTCCACTAAGTTAGGGTTGGCTGTTCTTGAGATGTTCGATGCATTCACGGATCCAAACTGGTACTGGATCGGTGTAGGAGGCATCCTTGGGTTTACTATTCTCTTTAACATCCTAGTCACCCTCGCTCTTGCATTCCTAAACCGTAAGGTTCACCTATATAGATTCTTTTTTTTATAATCAATATATATATTCTTAAGAATCTAATATCTACAATAACTTGAGACCTAAATGTAGAATATAAAAGACATAGAAAAATCTACTCATAGCCAGTTGTTTTTCTTCATATGCCAGCACTTGAGAAGCCGCAAGCCATCGTTTCTAAAGAGAAAACAGAGGAAGCAGAGCAGTGAGTGGCTTAGAAGTGAAAGCACTTACATGAAAGAGGAATGGTTCTACCTTTTATTCCTTACACAATGTCCTTTGACAATGTCAACTACTATGTCCGACATGCCTAAGGTAACACCAAATCCTTAATCTGATGAAAGTTGAAACTGTAGATAATAATGCTATATAACAAATAGGAATGAAAAGAACAAGAAGGTGCTAAAGATAAGCTTCAGCTTCTAAGGGAAGTGACAGGGGTGTTTAGGCCAGGGGTATTAACAGCTCTTATGGGAGTAAGTGGAGCTTGGTAAAACCACTTTAATGGATGTTTTGGCTGGTAGAAAGACCGGTGGTTACATCGAAGGAGACATTAGAATCTCTGGTTTCCCTAAAAGACAAGAAACTTTTGCAAGAATCTCTGGTTATTGTGAACAGAAACGATATACATTCACCTCAAGTCACTGTCAGAGAGTCTCTCATCTACTCAGCTTCCTTCGTCTCCCAAAAGAAATCACCAAAGATGAGAAAATGGTAATGCTTCCTCTCACAACTTCACACCATTAGAGATCACTAGACTAATCTAAATACAAACCTTTGTAGAGATTTGTGGACCAAGTGATGGAGTTAGTAGAGCTAAAGAGTCTAAAAGACGCGATAGTAGGGCTTCCAGGGATCACAGGGTTATCAACAGAACAGAAGAAAGAGGCTTACCATCGCAGTGGAGCTAGTGGCGAATCCATCCATAATCTTCATGGATGAGCCAACTTCAGGGCTTGATGCTAGGGCTGCAGCCATTGTGATGAGGACGGTAAGGAACACAGTTGACACAGGGAGAACTGTTGTCTGCACAATCCACCAGCCTAGCATTGATATCTTTGAAGTTTTGATGAGCTTTCTGCTTATGAAGAGAGGTGGACAAGTTGATTTACGCTGTCCTTTAGGTCAAAACTCCCACAAGATACTGAATATTTCGAGGTTAAAATATACTTCCTCTGTTTTAAATAATTAAAGTTTTAAGATACTGCACAACTATTAAAAATTTTTTATTTTTAATTTAAAATGTGATTAAAATATAGATTAAAAACTATTAATCAATTACAAAATAGCTACAAATATATTATTATTTACACAATTTTTAATAAAATGCATTGAAATATGAAAATATCATCTCTTTTGAAACATCAAAAACTTCCTTAAACATCATTTATTTTGCAACCGAGCAAGTAATTTTTTTTGAGAAATATAACATTGAAAATATCAAATTCCTGATCACTGTTCTCTTAAGAAACTACAGGCAGTTCCTGGAGTTCAGGCAATTAAAGAGAAGTATAATCCGGCGACATGGATGCTAGAAGTGAGCTCGATGGCTGCAGAAGCTAAGCTTGAGATAGATTTTGCTGAGCATTACAAAACTTCATCCTTATATGAGTAAGTCGAACATAAGACTCAAATGATTCACAAGTGTTTATCACTAATTGTTAGTTAATTACACTGATTATTAGAACTGGTGTTAGACTGATTTCACTAATTGTTAGACTCAAATTCAAATGATTCACAATAAGTTACACTGATTATTAGAACTGGTTTTTGGTGTAGACAAAACAAGAAACTTGTAAAGGAACTAAGCACACCACCTCAAGGTGCAAAAGATTTATACTTCTCTACGCAGTTCTCACAATCATTGTTAGGACAATTCAAGTCTTGTCTGTGGAAACAGTGGATAACTTACTGGAGAACTCCAGATTACAATCTAGCCAGATTTTTCTTTACATTGGTTGCAGCTCTCATGGTCGGATCAATTTTCTGGAAAGTTGGCACAAAAAGGTTTGTTCTAAGGACCTAAACTGATAATTCATACTTACATTAACCCTAAACAATGACTTGTATGAACAGAGACAATGCAAATGATCTTACAAAGGTTATTGGAGCAATGTATGCTGCCGTTTTATTTGTGGGCGTAAATAACTCCACATCTGTCCAGCCTCTCGTAGGCCGTGGAACGAACTGTGTTCTATAGAGAAAGAGCTGCTAAAATGTACTCTGCTTTACCCTATGCCCTAGCACAGGTTATACTAGACCTTAACTTGTTTGACAAGAAAACTTTACCTGTCTAGTAATCAACTAAAAAACATTTTTAATGTCTCAGGTGGTCTGTGAAGTACCGTATGTACTCTTCCAAACTACGTATTATACGTTGATTGTATACACAATGTTGTGTTTCGAATGGACAATGGTCAAGTTCTTTTGGTTTTTCTTTGTATCATTCGTCTCCTTCCTCTACTTCACATACTACGGGATGATGGCTGTCGCCATCACCCCGAATCAGCAAGTCGCTGCGGTTTTCGCAGGAGCTTTCTACGGTCTTTTCAACCTATTTTCCGGTTTTCTAATCCCTAGACCGGTTAGTTTTTTTATTACTTTTCTCGCAAGAAACCTTAAACCCTAAGGGTTTTGTTCAACTATTATATAAGTTGTTTTACTTTTTAACCGCAGAGAATTCCGAAATGGTGGGATGGTATTACTGGATATGTCCAGTAGCTTGGACTGTATATGGATTGATTGTTTCGCAGTACCGGTGACGTAGAAGACACGATTAAAGTTCCGGGTATGATGGAAGATCCGACTATAAAATGGTACATACAGAATCATTACGGGTACGACCCGAATTTTATGGGCTCAATTGCTACTGTGTTAGTGGGCTTCACTGTCTTTTTCGCTTTCATGTTTGCCTTCGGAATCAAAATGTTAAAATTCCAACAGAGATAAATATGTGTTTCATCTGTCTACGAGAGACCTCAAGTTGGTGTGTTGGAGTGGATATTCTTGTTCCCCATGGCGCTGAGACGTGGTAGAAATAAAAATATATGTATATTTTAAATTTTTCAAAACATACTACATGTAGAAATAATCTATGCTTTTATTATGTAAAATACAAAACTGAATAATTATATTAAGCAAAAACTAAATTTTATTAAAATTAGAAGGAAAATAATTATAACAAAAAACAAAGAAAAAAAACAAATCTAGACAAACTTAGATATAGGGATGAAATGACAATTAATATATAATATATAGGTTATACTCGCTATTCTAAAATTTTCTGGTTAAACTGAGTAATCTTCCCCGTATTTTCTAGGACCGTAGTCATCCAGTTAGTTTCCTCGTCAGTCCAATTTTTCAAACATTTTACTATTTAAATTGTTGAATTAGACTTTAACTAAAATTAACCCATTAACTTAAATCAAATCTAATAAAATATAATCATTATAATTGTAAAAATTAATTAATTTTGATCTAAAATAGTTAAAATTCTAAAAATCAAAATTATAAATTTATTGTATATTATTTAAACTAAATAAAATCAGAAAATATTAAATAATTCAAAAACTAGTCTACGATTAATCTCGTTTTCTAATTAGGCGCTAGACTTAGGCTCGCCGCTCGTCTAATGCCTGAAAAATTCTTGGTTATACTCTAGCCATTGCATCGTAATGTACATAGAGTTAGTTATAGTTTTTTATTTGTGTTATACGAGCAAATTTTCCCTTTAGTAATCACCATATTATTATGTTTTTCTTTATATAGCATAAAGATGTTTGAAATAAAACTAAACTAAACTGAATAATGAATGAAAATTATGTATGTAAAGCACTTGTTGAAAAGATAAAACCTCTTGGTATATCTATTGCATCATATAATAAAAAGAATATAAAAAAGGTTTCTATCTTTTTTTTTTGTCAACAAAAAAAGTTCCTATCAACTTCATTTGTCATAACTTATTTTGTATATAAATAATTTAATGTATTATATTCCTTCTGTTTCAATAAGATATATGTTTTAGAATTTTCACACATATTAAGAAAACATATAAAATTTAAATTACCAATGTATTATTTTCCGTTGTTAAATATTCTCCATAGAAAATTTTAGTTATCAATGCTTTATGCAACAATAGAGTCCTCAACTCGGCTTAAATTTCCCACTTTCTTCTTCAAGTCATACATATAACGCTCAACACATACATTCCACCGATATTACACATGACCTCCAAGTGCTGCTTCTCGAGCGAGATGATTGGAAGATGCTCTATAACATCAAAAAAAAAAGATGGTGGAAAATCTTCTCTAGATTGCATAGGATTATCGAAATCTTATCTTCCAAGTTTCTGATTCCATCTGATGTCAATGATCTCGAACACAAATCTCAAAAGAAAGCTCCTATACTTGTAACAAATATAAATTATTTCATATATGAAAAGAATAAAATGTAATAAGTACAAAAATTTAAAGTAAACTAAACATACATGTACATTTTGTGGAAGAATGCCAGCAAAGCAAAACGGGAGAAGCCGCTGCATCATGACATGACAATCGTGATTTTCAAACCAGAAAATTTTCCTTCTCGACTATCAACCCAATTCCTTAGATTAGATGCATATCCATCTGGGAATTTGACGCTATGAATAATCCACTCAAAGAACTCTTGCTTTGAAGCTGCATCTAACCGATAAATAGGCATTGGCATATTTCCTCTCCCATCCATGTGGAGAGAGTTACGGGCACAAATATCTGGCAAGCCTAATCTAGACTTCAGGTTATCTTTTGTCTTCCTTTTCACATTGAGAACGGTACTAATGATGTTGTCAAAAAAATTCTTCTCAATGTGCATTACATCTAAATTATGCCTGAGTAGATGGTCCTTCCAATACGGCAAATTTTAAAAGATATTTTTCTTATGCCAGTTGCGATGTTCCCCATATCCATAAACTTGATCATGCCTATTTCCACCATATTTTTTTGTTGCCTCCACACCAAATTCTCTCAGCTGAGTAATGATATAATTTCCATCTATTTTCAGTGGCGGACCATCAAACACCTTTTTGTTCTTAGTAAACAATGTGTTGCTTTTACGATATGGATGATCAGGCGGTAGATATCGTCGATGACAATCAAACCATAATGTCTTCCTTTCATTCTTTAGTTGAAAGGCGTCTATGTTATCTTGACAGTAGGGACACACTTATCTTCCATATGTTGTCCATCCTGATAGCATCCCATACGCGGGAAAGTCACTTATGGTCCACATAAGCATTGCATGTATGATAAAATTTTGCTTACAAGATATATCATACACTTCAAATCCAACATTTGCAACTCATGAATCAATGGCTGCATAAATACATCAAGAGATCTTTTAGGATGCTCAGGGCAAGGAACCAGAATAAAGAGAAAGAGAAACTCCCGTTTTATGCACAAAGATGGAGGCAAATTATATGACGTTATAATAACCGGCCAAAGAGAATATTGTCTCCCATGACTTCCAAACAGGTTGAAACATCAGTATTTAACCCAAGGTAAACATTTCTTCTCTCAAATGCCAAACTAGGATACATTGATTGAAAATGTTTTCATGCTTTTGCATATGATGGATGAGAAATTTCTCCTTCAGTTATGTGTTCACCGTGCCATCTCATAGCCTCTATTGTACGTTCGAATTAGTATAACCTCTTCAGACGGTCTGTTATTGGCAAGTACCACATTCTGTTATACATGATTTTACTCTTTCCACTTGTTTCCCTGAACCGTGGTCTGCGTTAAAATCGACAACTAGTACGATCAATATTCCTTCTCCAGTATAGCATACAGTTGTCGATGTAAACATCTATCATTTGATAGGGAAAACCCAACCCATAGACCAATTTATGTATCTCATAATATGTAGCTGTTGAAAGATTATCTTCCGACAATATATCTTTCACAAAATCAGCTATCACATCAACAAAGTCTTCACTTAAGTTATAATTCGTTTTAATAGACATCATTCTTGTTGCAGAAGACAGAGGCGAAATGTCATCTCTACAACCATTATATGACGGACTTTTTGTTGCATCTAACATATCATAAAATTTATGCGCTTCAAATTTTGGTTCCTCAACTTTATATCTATCTTCAACCATTTGAACAATACCTATATGTTCATCTAAACCGCCTTGTTGTTCTTCTACTCCATCCAAATTATTTTGTTGACTAGTACTACCAAAATTCACCATTAAATCAGTTTCACCATGAGAATATCAAACTTTATAACCCGGCATAAATCTTCTACTATATAAATGTTTACATACACCATTGACAGTACCAAATCTTTGATTCTCACAAATTGGACATGGACAATACATCTTTCCTAGTTTGTGTTGTTCTCTCCTGGTTTGAAGCAAATGACATGATTTATTGAAGACCTTGTGCAAATTCTTCTGTAAGAAGACCAGTTGATGCATCTTGATGATTTTGATCCATCCAAGACCTGAAATAATCATTTTGATTTGAGGAAGACATGAAATTTTATAAAGTTTTGTGTTTGGCGTATATTATGTAAAAAAGAGAAAGGTCAGGCTTCGACATATATTAAAACATTTCTGACAGAGTTATGACCGATTTACAACGGATTTGTAACAGCTAAAATTTTAAAAATTGGTCAAAATTCTGTTGGAACTTTACGACAATTCACCAGTCCGTTAGAAATTTCTGACGGATTTCCAACGGCTTATATTCAAACTTATGGTTGTTGGGAAGCCGTTGGAAACTTCTGACGGATCTCCGTCATAAATTAATTGGATTTTTCTGACGGTTTGAGTGTCCGTTAGAAATTTTCAACAAATTTATGAAAGAACAAATTTGAAATTTTGTTCGTTGGAAAATTATCAGATATTTCTGACCGTTTTCCAACTGACTGTTGGCCGTCAAAAATATCCGACCAAACACAAATTCCTTCAGAAATCCGTTAGAAATTCTCGACCAAAAAATAATCGGTCAGAATGCCCATCAATACTGCCTTCTTTTCTTGTAGTGTTGATCGTTGGCAGATTTATTTTCAAAAAAAATCTATCCAATAATAAGTTTTTGTTATAAAATCGGGTTATAAACAAAAATCAACCATTAAAATGGTATCAAATTTTCTTTAAAACGTCATATTTTTTTCCACGGCAGACTTAATTGTCTGATATGATTCCAAAACAGATTTTAGGGATTTAATTGTCTGATATGATTGCAAAACAGATTTTAGGGATATGAGATAGCATATTTATTATAAACGGTAGATTTTTGTGTTCTACTTATTTTCTTATGTTCAACTGATTTTTTTTATGGCAAAGTTACATATCCGACTTAAATTTGGGGCAAAATTTTTAATTTCTATTGTAGCAGACTATTAATTTATGTTGTGGCAGATTTTTTGATGAAAATATGAATTTGTAGAAATCAAACTTAATTTAATGTTGAATCTGGTTTCGTTCTAGTGTAATTAAAATAAGAATTAAGATTGATGATTACTTGCAGCTAACGCGGAAACTCGATGTGACGATTTTGTGAAAATCACATATGAGAATTATGGAGTTGATTTCCCTGAACATGATTTGGAGCTGACATACCTTTTGCTGAAACTTAATCTGTCAAAGCAAAATTTCGGTACACCGTATGTACAAGTCAGAAACGTTAGACAGTTTCATAGATTTTAATGTTTTCCAAATGTCAAAAAATTGTGATTTTCTGCAAATTTACTGTTATTTCTCTGTCAACATTAATCTTAACTTGAAGAGGAGGCAGAAAGGTACCATTAGGTACCTAGAAGACAAAAAATAATGGAGAATTTGTGATTTGTTGCATATTTACTTTTATCTCAACATAAGTCTGACTCGTGTTACATTTCTATGTCACTGTGATTTGCTATAACATGTGTCCTAATTTATTATGAATTAAAGAGTTTGAAGTTCAAAACGAGCATTTTTGCAAGAATAAGATTAATTGATTAAGTGAGAAGAGCCCTAAAAGAATTTATTTGCTTTCGTTATTGACTTGGCTAATTAGAAAATAGAGTTGTATAAAGAGAAAGATAGACTCAGAGAATGGATAAAACCGAGACAAAGATGAAAACGACACAACTGAAGCTAGGCTGATTGAAGTGTTGAGGCTGCACTGGTGATGACAAAGAGGAAATCGAATTTAGGGTTCTTTTTCTATGACAGAGATGACTGCGAGTGTGGGTATCGATGACGAAACGGAGGAGAAGTCGTCGGAGACGGAAGTGAAGAGAATAAGCCTTCGTTGCTTCCAAAAGAGAAAAGTATCGAGAGAAGGGTTTTTTTTTGGGAAAAAATAAAAAAATTACCTGATAAATTATTTTAATGGCATACCTGTGCATATGAAAGGAAGGGTTGGGTTTTGGTACTTTCATCAGTCCTATGATTTATTTTAGTTACTACAAAAATTTATGTGTTATTCTAATAATTTCATGTATGATTTGAGTCATTATAAGTAATTTCTCTATATATAAGTAGATATTATTAGAACATAAATAGATTACAAAGCCGGTGGATGACATAGATGTCCTTGGAGATGTTAGCCCACATGAGGAAAATGAAGAGATACAATTAACCAAACTAAAAAAAAACCATAACTAAGACCGCAACTATTGAAACGCAAAAATTTCTGAGGACAATTCAGCATGCAATTTTTAAACAGACAATTAAGCATGCAATCTTTAAAGGAGAATCTTTGTAATATAGAACGAGGAAGCCACATCATAGTTGTGCCACCGATTGCTAAGACCTCTTATAGGGGAAAAGCGCAAACAAGATAGAGAATAGAGCTCCATAACCCGTCAAGTTAGAATTTGAACAATTCTTCACCTTTTCTTTTGGATGTGGTTAGAGATGTCAAATGGGCAGGCTTGACGTATTTGGGTTTGTCCAAATGGAAGCTTTTTTTTGCTGGACGATTTTGGTCCGAACCCAAATAGGACCATATTCAAATAGGACCATAACCAAATATGACCATGACCAGTTAGACTACCCATGAGACACAAACGCCCATTTAATATATTATTAATGTAAATAGTTTAATTTTTAATTTTGAAGATGTAAAGATTCTAAATTTCATATATGTTATCAATCTAAATTTTATTATTTTACAATTTGTGATTTTGACGAGAAAAATTGATTTTATGATTTTCACGGAAACACTTGATTTTGCAGTTACAACGGGAAAAACTCAATTTTAAGGTTTCAGCAGGAAAACTCGATTTTGTGGTTTAAGCAAAAAAATTCGATTTTACGGTTTTGACTGAAATTCCGATTTTGCGGATGTGAGGGGGAAATCTGATTTTAGTTTTGAGAAGAAAACCTAGTTTTACGGTTTTGGCGGAGAAACTCGATTTTACGGTTTTGAGGGGAAACCTTGATTTTGCGGTTTTGAGGGGAAAACCTGATTTTGCGGTTTTGAGGGGAAAATCCAATTTTGCGGTTTTGAGGGGAAACCCGATTTCTCGGTTGTGAAGGGGAAATCCGATTTTACAGTTTTGAGGAGAAAATCCAATTTTGCGGTTTTGGTAGGAGAACTCGATTTTACGGTTTTGATGAAAAACCCCAATTTTGCGGTTTTGAGAGGAAAACCCGATTTTGCGGTTTTAAGGGGAAAACCTGATTTTGCGGGTTTGGCTGAAAAATTTGATTTTACGGTTCTGACAAAAAATTCAATTTTAAAGTTTCGGTGGAAAAAAACTTGATTTTAATGTTTTGACGAGAGAACTTAATTTTGTGATTTTGATGGAAAAACTTGATTTTGATGGAAAAACTTGATTTTGTTGTTTTGACTAGAAAACACAAATTTACGGTTTTGACGAGAAAAAATAGTTTAGAAAAATAAAATGAAATTGTAATTTTCTAAAATTTTAAACCTAAATATTTTAGCTATTTGGGATGTCCAATGTTCTGATGGTCCAACCCAATTTTATCCATGGGTGTAATTGGATTTCGTTCATTTACACTCATTTAAATTTGGTCCAAGATGGATCTGTCTATATTAGCCCATAATAATTTGGACACGAGTCGCTATGGGTAATCCGCCCATTTGACATCCTTAGATGTGGTTATGTCGGACAATGACTTGAGAACGCCTAGATTGAACCTTGAAAATATAATACACCTCGATTATATTTTTGGTAAAAGACTAAGAGCGAATACTTCTTCTCCGGATTCGGCCGCTCTCAACAGGCCAAGAACCGGAGTCAGAGAACTGAAGAGATTACAAGGAACCTCTTCTAGAAAGAAGGTAGAGAGATTATTTAGAGAGAGAGAGTATTGATATTATTATTAAACAAGAATTGTTAATGATTGCATCTAAAAATATAGTATATAATTGACAAAAAATAATAAAAGAATAAGATATAAAAATGTTCTTTTCGATTTGATCAAGATAACTTATTCTATATACACTAGTTTGCCGTATCGGATCATATTGTATTAAATTATTTATTTCCTCGTTCTTTTGTCCAGTTGTTCCCGCTTTCCTACTTGACTAAGAGAGAAAGTATTGATATTATTATCAAACAAGAATTGTTAATGATTGCATCTAAAAAATATAGTACAGTATATAATTGACAAAAAAATAAAAATAAAAAGAATAATATATAAAAAATGTTCTTATCGAAACTTATTTTATATACACTAGTTTGCCGTATCAGATCATATTGTATTAAATTATTTATTTCCTTGTTCTTTTGTCCAGTTGTTCCCGCTTTCCTACTTGACTACTCATTGCAGAAAACTCCATTATGCTGTTTGATTCAAAGAGATTTTCATTGTATTTGTACGTAGTTACTAATTGGTGTTTAGAGGATGTATAACTTTATATAATTGAGGCCAACAGTTGCCACACCACCATCAGTGCTTGGTAAGCCCTCCAAGGGCGCTTATGGCCAAACTTTTAAGATTAATAAGCCATTTATCACAAATTTTGAATAAGAAACAAATTTTTGAATGCTTTAAAATTACTAAAAATCTATTACTATTGTCAAAATTATACAAATAATCATTTTATTAAAAATATGAAGTTCTATATAACATATTATTATCTAGCAGTATAATTAATAACTAGATATATTTATATATATATGAACAGTGTCGTTTCCATAAACCTAATTAATGGGTTTCTGTACATGAAACACAAATACTATATATTTAAAAAAATTAAAATAAATAAAACTAAAACTAATTAAAAGAAAACATTTAAAACAAGTTACTAAAAAGCTTAACCATTTACCCATATAAATCTGTAGAAAGTTAATCAGTGTAGCTCGAAACTCTAAACAAGTCACAAATATTATTTTTTTAAAATTGATCAATTGAGCCGATTAAATCTAAAAAGGGGAACCTAAAATTTTTATTTTATTTATTTATAATGTGGGGTATGTAGCAGTTGCCTGTGATACAGAAAGCACAGTCTGACTACTGTTATTAGGCCTCAATGCGAGGGGAGACTAAACTGATTTGAAGAATGAGGTTGTGATTAAAAAATAAAGCAACCCAAAAAGAAAGAAAAATGATAAAGGAATAGGGTTCATAAAAATAAAGAAAATGATGTGTTCATTGTCTTTTGAGTAACCCCGTCAGACTCGATTGTGAGATCATTGATTTAGCTAGTAAGGATGCATATATACCAAACAAATTGATAAACAAAATTTGTAACAGGTTTTGTTGTAAGTGACAAAATTAACAAACATAGCAGACAAGATGACTTATTTTATATACACTCTGTCAAGAAGCTCTATAGTAGTGAAAGAGGTTTCTCGTATTCAATGTTATAGAGACATCGTCTATACGATGACGTTGTTTATGACCTAAGCCCATATACACATGTATGTGCAATATTACAAAGACATCATCTCTTGACATGTGTCCAAAGCTCATGAGCATCATCAATGTGAGACATGAAAGTCAAGATGCTTTCATTGATGGTTAATTTCATCCAAGAGATCACGAGAGGGTTGCTAGCAGTCCAATCTCCGAAGTCTTCTGGACTTTCAGTAGGTTGCGAGGAAAATTGAAGTGTAAGAGAAGATTGAAAACAGAACGAGATCTCGTATGCGAAAAATAGAGATCCTTGAATTGATTATCCAAAATTCGTAGTGGTTATGTTTGAGCTCTAACACCAGATCAAGAAAGCTCTATAGTAGTGAAAGAGGTTTCTCGTATTCAATGTTACAAAAACAGCGTCTTATATACCATGATAGTTGTTTATGACCTAAACCCGTATACATGTATGTGCAATATTAACCGTACAACAGCCCAATACACTCCGTTCCAGTCATCCGCGTAATGTATACAAAACTATTGAGTTTGTAAACGTTTATTGAGTTCTAGTTCAGAATCAGTTTGTAAAGAATAAACGAATTGCTTCGTGTTTTAGTACAACTAGAATTAGGTTAGATCTGTATTAACATTATATATATATATGAGGATCATACCACACAACTAATAATATCTAATTTTGTTGGATTTATCCTCTTTCTTTTTTGTCATCTGTAAATTTCATTATATCATAAGTTTGAGTTATACAGAGCATTTAGTAGATACAGAGCCAACGAATGCATAAACCCCTAGCGTCACAAGCCTCAAGCCGAATCAAGAACAATAGAGGATTGAAAATCCTTCTTGAAACATAAAGACACCACCAGCATCAACACTAAGATTATATTTTAAGACAAAAAATATGGTCAAGTAATCTCCATAACAGAATTAGAAAACCTGAGACTCATAACGCCATATCAGACAGCGGGAAACTATTTAGTACTAATTACTAATATAGTATGTTAAGTATTACACTTGCCATATACCCAGCCTATCCTAAAATGGGGTCCATTGATAAAGTCGCGGGCATCACAACTTGTCCATATTGAAATGTATTAGGTAGAGCAATTATGTTTCAGATGTGTGTTTTATCATAGAGGAAAGAACAGGGTGAAAATATAGGAAACTTTTTCTTAATGTGTATTAGGTAGAGCAATAGTTTACTCTCTATTTTTCTTCTTATTTATTTTCCACCAGTTGTTTTCAATACATGAAATAAAAGTGACTCCATCTGTTTTATATTAAGTGTCGTTATAAAGATTTTTTTGTTACAAAATAAGTATCGTTTTCGATTTTCGATGCAAATTTATTAATTTTATACTGAATTTTATTTTTTTTATTGGTTAAATAGTGTTAGGTGTATAGGTAATTGTGTTTTTATATATGAAATATGCTAAATTAATTGTTTTCTTAATCCGTGTGCAAAAAGCTAAAGTAACACTTAATATGAAACATAGGGAGTATGTGTCTGTTTAAAGCAATGGATTTGAAGTATAACCACGTGATTTTGATTGTATATTTAGGGGCATCATCCTATATATATGTATACATTTTTAACAGAAATAAAGGAAAATGATTTACCTTTTTCAAATCATATATCATGTGGGTTTTAATATAAGGTTTGGAAATAATGTTTTTCGTCAGAATATGAATAAAAGATTATATATGACAGTATACAAAATTTAATTTTAAATCAAAACTGAAAATGGAAATTATAAATATCATGATAATAAATAAAATTAAAATCAATTTAATTTAGAACCGTAACTTTTTATAATATTCATTTATTAGTATTGAGATAGAAATTTTACTCCATTTCATTTGGGTCATTTGCCACGACTATCATATGTAAAATAAAATCAGTTGGTAGATGAGTTGAAATGACTGTATTTTAGTACCATTAAATAAATATTTGTATAGTAGTAAAAATCCCAAAATCTTTCATATCAACTGCTTCCGATACGTCTTAATTAATTATTCAACTTATTCGGTGTCTAGAATAACGAAATAATAAAATATGAAGAAAGATGTGGACGTGAACTTTCCATGCTTCAATAATACCCATGCGATTTCCATATATAAATCATTGCACAAAGCATTACTTTCTTCTAAGGTCAGCTCTATCAGTATCCCTCTCATCCATATCTTCCATATGATAGTATTTTGTCTACGACTTAGTTATTTTCCTAACTACAGGTTAGAATATTCGCAAGGTTATGGCAAAAGAGATGGCCCAGAAGCTGGAAGCAAAGGGTGGTAAGAAAGGAGGTGTATGGGATGATGGTGTTCACGAAGGTGTTAGAAAAGTATATGTAGGCCAAGGTCAAGATTGTATAGCCTTCGTCAAGTTTGAGTATGTTGATGGTTCTGAAGTGGTTGTTGGGGAACAACATGGAAACAAGTCGCTCTTAGCAACTGAGGAGGTAATAATAATATTATACAATAATTTACTTATGTTGAAAATGTCAATTTTGTTCAATATTTGTTTCGTCTTTAGAGTTGTTTTTGTTTTTCTTTTGTAGTTTGAGGTTGATGCAGATGACTACATCATATACGTGGAAGCATTCCGTGACAACGCAACCGAAGAAACCATCGTGGATCTTAAGTTCGAGACCTATAAGGCAAAACCAATAAGCACATCGAGACAAGTCCAGGGGTTAAGTTTGTTCTCCATGGTGGCAAAATTATTGGGTTTCACGGGCGTTCAAGCGATGTTCTACACTCCCTTGGAGCCTATGTTACTTTCCCATCCACTCCTCAATTGCAAGGAAAGTGGATTAAGGTAGTAAAAACGATTTTTTTTTTATAAACACACACAACGCAATTAACTAAGGATTTTATTGGTAATACTACAGAATCTTAAAATCGTAGTCAAAAGAAAAAAAATAATATATATAAGTAGAATAAGTGGAATACTGGTTATGTAGTAAACTTGACCTTTACCCCCAAAAAAACTCTAGTAAACTTGGCTTTTAGTAAAAAATTGGGGAATCTTGGAAACTGGAATAAATCTGCATGTGTAACTACGTCCTAAGATTGGATATCTGGGATATTCTAAGGTATTTAAATTCAGATCTTTATCCGACGATTCTATATTTTTAATATTTTTATCTAGATCTGGAGTTCTAGAATATTTGGATGTCAGATATTCTTAAAAAAAAACTGTAATATCCGGTAGATATCCGGATTCGGATTTGGATCCTTAAAATAAATAAAAATAATAAAAAATAGTTAAAATATTTCTTTAAAAATATGTATAATATTTTCAATTATTTCTATGTATACTATTACAAAATATATATATTATTATAGAAATGAAAATATAATAAAGGAATAAATTTTTATATATATATATATATTAATATTTTTGAAATAATTATCAATAAAAATTATGGATCCGGATATTCAGACTAAAAAATCAAGATATTCGAATCCGGATTAGAAATTGACGGATCTAACATTTTACTATCCGGATCTTGATCGGTCCCTCTGGATATCCAGATTTTTGAAACTATTATGAATTGTTTCCTAAATCAAATTCAAAATTTCAGATAATAAGTCTCAGAACTACGTGTAATTAATCAGAATATAAATCTCTTAAAATGTTTTTTTTAACAAATATTATTAATTTATAAGGTGGAGGAAAAAGGACAGGCTCCAGGGCTCAGATGCTCACACGCCATAGCACAAGTAGGAAACAAGATTTACTCCTTTGGTGGCGAGTTCATACCAAATCAGCCCATCGACAAAGACCTTTATGTCTTTGACCTTGAGACCAGGACTTGGTCCATTTCTCCAGCCACAGGAGACGTTCCCCACCTCTCTTGCTTAGGCGTCCGCATGGTGGCTATTGGATCAAACCTCTATGTCTTTGGAGGCCGAGACGCTTCCAGAAAATACAACGGTTTCTACTCTTTTGACACGACCAAGAACGAGTGGAAACTGCTAACTCCGGTCGAAGATGGACCCATTCCTCGTAGCTTCCACTCTATGGCAGCCGATGAGAAAAACGTTTATGTTTTCGGTGGAGTGAGTGCTACGGTGCGACTCAAGAACCTAGACGCTTACAACATCGTTGATCAAAAGTGGGTAAAGTGTTCAACTCCAGGAGAATCGTTTAGCATAAGAGGAGGAGCCGGGCTCGAAGTGGTGCAAGGGAAGGTTTGGGTGGTTTATGGATTCAACGGGTGTGAAATAGATGATGTTCATTACTACGATCCTGTTCAAGACAAGTGGACACAAGTGGAAACATTCGGCGAGAAGCCTTCTGCGAGGAGCGTTTTCGCTAGTGCGGTTGTTGGTAAACACATTGTGATATTTGGAGGTGAGGTTGCGATGGATCCACAAGCTCACGTAGGCCCGGGACAATTGATTGGTGGGACCTTTGCGTTGGACACAGAGACATTGAAGTGGGAGAGGTTGGATAAGTTAAGTGAAGACGAGGAGACTCCAGAGATCAGGGGATGGTCGGCTTCCACGAGTGGAACCGTTGATGGTAAGAAAGGGCTGGTGATGCATGGTGGGAAAGCTCAGACCAATGGCCGCTTTGATGATCTCTTCTTTTATGGGGTTGAGCCTGCTTAAACGCTTTAAAAAGTGGTTTGGTAATAACCGTTTGTGATTGTGTGTTGTTTATGTGTGATTCAATAAGGGAGGATCGTGATGGTTGCTACCATATGATCCTTTGTCAGCTTGTTTGTTTATCTTTATTTTTCAGTCTCTGCATGTTTGTTTCATGTTTCGTGTTTGTATCAATAAATTGCTTATTTTCTTCATATCTTGCCTATTAATTATTGAGCAATGATGGATGTGTTGGAAACTCCAAAATGAGCCATTTATCATATATAAAATCAATTGTCTTACTTCTCTAGCTAAGATTATGTTATCGACTACAAAAGTTATCCATGTTTATATTTCATATGCTCACATGCAAACAAATACAACCATCCAAGTGTGCCTATTTTGCTGTGAATGCCTTAGCGTCTGTGCGTGTGTGTTCTGATTCTCTGGTCACACGTGCACAAGGAATCATGAAGAGTAAAATCTTGACTGGCATGTGAGAATGAAACTCATGCGTTCCTCTATTCACTAGGACAATGGTGTTTGCGTGAACTAGTTAGGTAAGTCATGCCTTTTTTGGTTTGCCACTTTCTAAAAAACATATGGTAGCTGTTTGGTGTGTAACTACTTTTTCACCAATAGATTGATAATTTTCTCTTCTACTTTACCAAATACCAAGTAACGGTAACACATTAGTTTCACCTTGTGAAGTGGATTTTCTTAATATGTACTACTGTATTTATCATAATTTCTTGAAATTATGTAGTGTTGCATACTTACATTCTGCTGTTTGGAGCAAAATCAAAAGAAATTAACTAAAATCAAAAGTTGAAACAGAGAGAAAACTAAAATAGGAATTTGTTACCACTTTTGATTTCTTTTAACTATATCGTAATTTAATAAAATAATATTAGGGTTCAAAGATAATATAATGTTAAAACCAATAATTCAACTTAAATACATATAGTGTTGTTTTGCTCTACCATTTCATTTTATTATACTATTTATCGTATTACTCTTGTTCTTCCAGTCATCGGACTTACTCTTTAAAGTTTTACTTTTATTAGTTTTAGAAAATACTGATATGAATCCATTTGATATTGTTGCTAATTTTTTTTTCCATTACTTGTAAAGGTTCACATACACATCATGTAAGTGCGGATCAGTCAAAAATATGGAGTAGAAAGTAAATGACACACATAGTTTATTAACTGAATTCGTTTCTTATTTCCCGGGACTTCGTCTAATCCACTAAAATGAGAAAGCAAATTCTAACCAATTGTAAACACGTAATACGAACACAACCCTCTTGAATTACCGCTCATTTCTATAGCTCATTTCTATAGTATGAACTCTTCAAGACAAACTATTCTTGAGCTAAACTTCCCAGCATTTACACTTTATCAAAAACACTTAACCCTGAGCTAAATTCCCCCTGAATCTAAACTTCAACTTCTAAATCTCTGAAGGAACGTCACCAAATAGTCAACACCTAACGTATAACATAGATACCAACGAGCACGTCAACACCAACGCACCACTTGATCACCACAACACAACGGAAAACTCCGTCACACGCAACATCAACACCAACATCATAACACCAAGATAAGGAACACTCCATCAGACACTACGTTAACACCAATATCAACACTCAACAATCACACAATGAATACTCACATGAAATTTCTCTCTCACTTTATTCTTTAAGTACTTGTCTTCTCATAAGGTACGCCCCTCTTTATATAATAAACTATAAACTTGGTTTCTAACTTCCATTAAATGCATTTTAATGAGCTTTCATTTAGACACTTTAGCTTAATGGAAAACGTCATTTGTTTTCAATAAGATATTTTCTTTTATTTTCCAAATTCGATTTACACACACAATCACAATAGATAAACTTCTTATAAGCAACTTCACAATTTAACGTCTTGACATACATCTTGAAGTAGCTTCTGTAGTATGTCACAAACTAATACAGATCACCTCAGGAAATTACTTCACATAAATGTACAACTTACGAGAATGCGTGGAGCATTTTCCTCACGTGTCCATAACGTGTGTAACAACTTCGTTTTGTGTAACCACTTCTTTTTTTTTTGGCAGCAAAGCTTACAATTCTATTAAGTCCATATCTCGATACAGAAAGATTCTATTACCTGAAATGGTTTCTAAACTTATAGCACTTACTAAATGTGGAAATAAAATATGCATAAATGTAAATAACAGTAGAAAAATCACCGTCAAAAAGTAAATAAAATCAATTTTGGATTTGGTTTGGTTCGTACCAAAGAGTGTCAATATATATATATATATATATATATATATATATATATATATATATATATATATATATATGCATATCCCAACCCACAGTTATTCATCACTCCCTTAAATCAGAACTAAGGAATCCTCCTAAGGTTATAAATATCTTTCTTCTTAGATTAATTTCATTTTATACTTTTAATAAGGTTCAGGCTAGATGTTAATATGTTTTTTATAGGATATAAGATTTGATAGATTATAATCATTATTTCCCAACTCTTCAGATTGTGTTATAATGAAAAGTTTTGATTGTTTTCAGAAAAAGAAATGGCACAGAAAGTGGGACCTTTGGTGGTAACAAAGGAGATGCATTCGATGATGGTGTTCTTGGTTACACTGGTGTGAAGAAAGTGGTTGTCGGTGAAAACGGGAACGGTGTTGATTGTATCAAGATAGAGTACGAGAAAGATGGAACGTTTGAGACACAAATGCATGGAAGCGTTACCGGAATACTCAAAGAGGTTAAAACATATATGACTTTGCGTTTCTCTAACCATTTTGATTAACATTCTCTATTTTAATTTAAATGCTCTTTTATATTGTTGTTCCAGTTTGAGCTTAACTACCCAGACGAATACATCACAGCAATTCAAGGAACTATAGCAACGTTGCTAGATACAACACAACTATCGTGAAGACACTTACCTTCAAGACATCACACGGTAGAACATCTCCCATGTTTGGTAACACTGCTATTTTCTCAACGGATTTTGTGGTGGAAGGTAAAGCTGGATCAAAGCTTATAGGGTTCCATGGAAGGTCTGGCTCTGCTCTTGATGCAATAGGAGCTCACTTTTTCGCGTCTGCTTCTCCTCTAAAGCATGTAGAACCTCGTGGTGGGTTCGGAGGAAATGCTTGGGATGATGGAGTGTACGATGGCGTAAGCAAAATCTCCGTGGGGCTAAACTGTGGCACCGTAGCTATGTTAGGTTCAAGTATGTTAAAGGACGTACATCGGTGAAGCATTCTCATGGCAAGATGAGCGAAGAACCTAAAGCGGTAAGTTAAATTTAGAAACTAGCCCTAAGCTATAGCTTTTACGATTTGAGGTTGATAATTATGAGTTTGTTTTGTAGTTTAAGGTGGATTATCCAAAAGAGTACGTTACATCAGTGGAAGGGACTTATAACTTTTGTTGGTGATGTGACCTCGCTAACTTTCAAAACATTAAACGGGAGAATCTCTCCAGCATTTGGAAGAGCATCTGGTTCGAAGTTTGTACTTTCTGTGAAAGACCACATGCTTGTCAATGGATTCTGTGGTCGGAACATTGTTATTCTCAATTGTCTCTCAGCACTCGGTGCACATTTTGCACGACCAGTTCGGACACCAGTTGCGCCTGTTCCAACGCCAGCTGCACCGGTTCCAGCGCCAGTTCCTGCTAAAAACTAGAAGCAAAAGGTGGAGATCACGGAGCTGCTTGGGATGATGGTTTCTATGAAGATGTGAGGAAGATATATGTAGGACAAGGCGACTCTGGTGTTTCCTTTATCAAATTTGATTACGACAATTGCAAGAAGCTTGTAGCTGGAGATGGACATGGGAAGATGTCACTTCTTGGAACAGAGGAGGTTTTGTGTTCCATTCTCAATACCCTTTAAATTTTTATTGAGACACACGTTTCATAAGTCTTTGTATTTGTTTGTTGCAGTTTGAGCTTGATTTTCCGAATGAATACATCGTGTCAATGGAAGGATGTTACGATAAAGTCTTTGGATTTGAAGCTGAAGTTGTGACGACGGTTAAGTTCAAAACAAACAAACGTACATCTCCACCGTTTGGGATGGATGGAGGTACACCGTTTGTGTTTAATATGAAGGATCATAGAAATTGTTGGGTTCTGAGAGTTATATTCATCAAGTTGGTGTCCATGTCTCGCCAATCTCCAAGTCCTGAAGCTTCTAAGAGTTTTCTCTGTCTTCATGAAATAAAAAAAATGCTTTATAGGCTTGTTGCTCCTCTGCTTCTACTATCGTTTGACTATTATGTTTTGTGTTTTATGTCGTTGGTTTGTTTGTGTCTCTTGTGATATGAAGTCCCCCGTGTTCTCTATGAATAAGGTATCTTTAATTTTTGGACTAGCCAGGATCTGCACCCAGTGACTTGTTCAATGTTAAAATATAATAGTATTTCCTTCAAATCTATCTAATACAAAAGTACAAACAAAACATACATTTTGTAATTATATTTACAGAGAACATCGCTAGCTTGGTTACTGTGGAATATACTAATTTTTTCTTGCTATCATATTATAAGGTTTTTTCAGTAATTATTTCGTAAGTTTGTTCTTTGATCAAAGGGTGTTATAGTCTTGATTGATGAACCGTCGTATGGTATCCGTTGGGAAGGAGGGGTTAAAACATAATCAAATGAAGCAATATATTTTATTAGGGATAAATGAAAATTTTAGTGATTTTTTAATATGTGTGAAAAAACATAAAATGACATATAAAACAAAAAGGATGAAGTATTAAACTATGTATTTGAGTTACTTATTCATATAATAAATAATTATTTTAGGTATATAAAAAATATTTTAGTGTATTTTGGATATATATAAAAGATTGAAATGGGGTTGGTACGAGTTCGTTTTTGGAATTTTGAAATTTGTAAGTTTTTCGTATATCCATTTGGTTTCGGGTTCGATTCGAAAAAATTCATAACCTATAATACCGTAAGAAGATCCATTCAATATTTATGTTAGGTTAGAATTGGTTCAGTTCATTTTTATCGTGTGGATTTAGGTTCCAATTTTTGGGTTTAGTTCATTTGTGCAGCCTTATCTCAACGTATGATAAGATAAATACACGTCTAGTTTTTAATATATTCCCTTTAAATAATTATTAGTTTTTACTCTTAAAGAATTTAATGTCAATGAATTGGTGTCACTGATTAATATACTAAGTAATTTCTCACGAGCTTCATATACTAATGTGCAATGAATAGGTATCCGGATCATATGGATCTTGCCGGCCATATCTTATGAATTATGCTCCATCCACTACAATACAATTATCATTTTGAAATCATGTAATATCTTATTAATTTTGACTAGTGAAATATATGTATTGTTATGGAAATGGTTGTAATGAAAATCTAAAACATCAGTTATTTTGAAATCCCTTTTTTATAGATACCTATATTGAAACTGAAGAAATACTAAGCTTCTCTTTCTCTTTTTCTTTTTCTTTTCTTTTTCTTTTGGAGAACAATTCATCTTCAAGTAGATTGAAGAGACACTACTTTTTAAAAATATTATTTTAGCAAATTTGGGAATCATTCTCAAACCAGTTGTAAAAAGACTTTCAGAATTAATTTTAAGAGGGCTTCATGAACTCAAAATATTGTGATATTCTAAACAAAACGATAGTTGTATTGAAATTAATGTATTTTCATGATTAAGTGTATTGAAATATCTAGATATTACTGTAATTAGAATTCCAAAATTTCACAATTAGAATTCACAATGCCTCTAGATATTTCCAGATATTTATAATTGTGAAATTCTAAACATTGTGAAATTCTAATTGTGAAATGGTAAAATATTATTTAAATTACTGGATATTTTGATAGAATTTCACAATTCCTCTCAATATTTCTAGATATCTCTACTTGTGAAATTCTAAACATTGTGAAATTCTAAATAATTAGAGGAATTCTAATTCTAATTTCTAGAGGAATTCTAAACATTGTGATATCTAGATATTTCAATACAATTATCGTTTTGGAATTTCAAAATTTCACAGTTACAGTAATATTTCACAATGACTAGTAAATATCACAATGTAATGAATATCACTGTAATATTTCATCCTCTAGATGTCACTGGAGATGTCAAAAATGAACGGGTTCTTGTTCTGGAATACAAGTTTCAAAAATGTATTATATCTAAGCTCTACTGTTTCGTTCTATCCAGTAATTAAATATTTTTTTACGTTTTAAACTATGTTTTGGGGCTTACAAACATGTGCACTATCATACATATTACAATTATTATCAAATTTTTAAATGTCAAACATATAGACTTCTGATTATCAGAAGGTCTCTAGTCATATAAATGTCATTTGGGACTAATAATTGCAATTGGAAATTCATTATTAATGTGGAAATTTCTTAATATAATGGTTAATCAAAAAATTAATAAAATGTTTCTACTATAAGGTTTGAAGTTTGATTTCCAAAATATCATTTTTACAAATTCATGAAAATACGCTTGTAAAATTTTTAGCATGGTACAAATACATCGTGGAAGAATTATAGCTGATTTCATAATTTGTGTAAATAATTTTTTTTTGACTAAAAACTAAATACTCTGAATTGATTTACCGTAACAAACTGAAAGACCTCCCTGCAAATATTAGAACAGCTAATTAGCCCTACTGCCATCGTTTCAGTCATGGCGTAGGCCAACAAAAACATAAAGACAATTAGCTTTTTTTTTTGCTAAACATAAAGACAATTAGTTGAGAAGTTATATAAGTATATGAATATTTTAACCAGCGTTTTGTTGGGCAAAATTTTATAAAAATGCCTCGTGGATCACGAATTTATAGATTATTATTTCTTCGAATATTAATTGATTGATTGCTTATATGCGGATATGTTTAATAAATACCAGGAGGTGTCAATATAAATGCACGTAGAGTTCAATTCAACTAACCATAGCACCGATCACAATATACAATACTTTTAAAGGTCATCTCTCTTTTCCTCTCTATTTGTAGAATTTCATTGATAGTTCTAAATAACACTTTACTTTTGTTATTTTAGGTAATTTGTAAGATTGATCTAAAGGCAAACAAAGATGGCCCAAAAGGTGGACGCACAAGGAGGGAAAGGAGGCAACCAATGGGACGATGGGTCCGAACACGATGCAGTGACCAAGATTCTGGTCGGAGCAGGTGGAATCGGCATTCAATACGTTAAGTTCGATTATGTCAAGAATGGACAAACCGAAGAAGCCCCTCTTCGCGGGGTCAAAGGCCGTAGTATCGCAGCTGATCCGGTACCTCTACACCTTCCTTGCTTTAGTTGTCTAAAAGTTATTATGAAATTGACTTGAATTAAAACAATATCAAAATTCTATATTTTCAATGTTTTTAGATCGACATAAATTAGCATAATATATTAGGATTGGGCAAATCTCTTAAATAGATTTTTTTAAGTTTTTGTCACAAAAACAAACTCAAAAAAAACTGACCAAAATATATTTTTTTATTTTTTTATTTTTAATATTTTTAAATTTTTATTTAATCATAAACTTAACCTCCAAAACTTAACCCCATAAATCTAAACCCTAAGTTTAGATTAATTAACCCAAAAGGTAAATATACATTTAGATCCTTTAATAAAATGTATTGTGATCATTTTCTTTTTAAATGTTATTTTGGAGACAAAAATATTTTTAGTTCTATTTTGGTGTTTATCTCTATCAGGATTAGATATTATCAAGCATAGTTTTAAGGGCATGTTATAGCATATTTTCTTTTATTTTAAGTTTTTCTCTATATTTTTCTTTTCAAAGCTTTTGACTTTTTGGTCTCGATTTATGCAGTTTGTTATTAACCATCCTGAAGAGCATCTAGTTTCTGTAGAAGGTTGGTATAACCCTGAAGGTCTCATTGAAGGGCTTAAGTTCAACTCCAACAAGAAGTCTTCTGATGTCATTGGATACAATGATGGCACTTCATTCACTCTCCAAGTTCAAGACAAGAAGATCGTTGGCTTTCACGGGTTTGCCGGAGACTATGTCCATTCTCTTGGAGCTTACTTTGCTCCGTTGACTAGTTCCACCCCGTTGACCCCTGCCAAGAAGCTACCGGCACTTGGTAGTGATGAAGGAACTGCATGGGACGATGGTGCTCACCATGGTGTTAAAAAGGTGTATGTAGGGCAAGGCCATGATGGTGTATCAGCGGTTAAGTTTGAATATGTCAATGGTTCTGAAGTGGTTGTTGGAGATGAACGTGGAAAACCTACTCTACTTGGATTCGAAGAGGTATTTAAAATATTGTTTTTTAAATTAAAATTGATGACTTTCCATTTTAGAACCAGTTAGCCGTGAGTGATGATCTCTATCAGAATTAGCCTAACTGATTAACGCAAAGGTGCAATAGCCCAAGAGTCTATATGACCATTTTTTTAGAAAAATGCACATGGCCATACTTAAAAATAAAAAGATAAATACCAGAAACTTGCCAAAATACCATATTTTTAGTATTTAAGAAAAAGACCCCAATTTATGTTTTTACCCAAAGCCTTCACTTTTCTTTGATTAGGCCTGATCCATGTGTTCTTTGCATGCATATTGAATTTTCTTTTTGTTGGATTCCATTGCAGTTTGAACTTGACTATCCAAGTGAATACATCACGGTTGTTCATGGAACAGTCGATAAAATCTTTGGGAGTGACTCTGCGGTCATCACCATGCTTAAGTTCGAGACTAATAAGCGAACATCTAATCCCTTTGGGCTTGAAGCTGGCGCAAGTTTCAAAGTCAAAGAGGAAGGCCACAAAATCGTTGGGTTCATGGAAAAGCCAATGAGCTGCTTCATCAAATTGGAGTCCACGCCCTCCCTATCACCAACTGATCATATGACATCTTTCTCTTTGATTCCATATAATAAGTAATAATTAAGTATCATATCTGTCTTTTTATGTCTTCTAAGTTTGTCACCGGAAGTCTCTCTATGTTTATGTCTTTGGTGACCTTTGAATAAGTTCTTTTACTTTTCATGTTTCTGTTGGAAGCTGCTAAAGTGTTATATAAGTAATGTCTCTTTGTGAATGTGATTTCTTTCGTGCTAATATGGGTTTTGTAGTCAAGCTTAGTTAAACTAAATTGTTAATTGGATTATGGGAGATAAACACACACATTTACGAAATGTATAGAGCCTTGAAGCTTGTTTTGAGTCCACGGGGTTAAACTTAAGCAAAAAAAAAAAAACATGCTAATAACGGATCGTATTATATAGAAGTGCGTCTATCAATGGGCTTACTGGTTTATCAACAAGATTGGTTTTAAGTGCTTCATGATATAATTATTTTATATTGGATGATGAGAAAAAAAACTGAAAAATAAGATGATAATCAATGTTTTGATTGTTGAAAAAGTACAGGTTTCCTATATTTTGACAAACAAACCAAAATGTTAATGGATTTTTTATTACCTCTAGCCCAATTTATAAGAAAAAATATGTTCATAATCGGCCTGTACCTCTTAAATAAACCCGTGTAGGTAGCACTTAACGTTAACGAGTTTATGGTCGGCTTACACATGAAAGCTAACGTTGATACATTGGAGTATTGAATTAGTAATCCATTTTTATATCCCCAATTTGAATAAAGAGCGCGATTCAGGGGAAATTTAGGCATGTACTATAACTTCTGCGCTGTCAGTTATGAATAATTTGATACTTAAATTGGTAAATGATAACATAAGAATTTATTACAAATAATAACACTACTGGAACTTATTTAACCAAATTGTATTTTATATAAATAATACAAGCCTAGAACACACTTTTCCCATCTTAAAAATGAAGCTTCATTGGCAAAACAAAAGAAAAAAGTCTCATTTTTAATGCATATAAAATCAGCGAGTGGAATTTTTTGTACTTCAAAATCAGATCGATGACAGTGATTTTACGTGCTAAAATTCAACTCATTTGCTTCATATCCACAACGATTTAATATTTTTACAGACTCGTGGATCACGAGATTATATAATAAAAATATCGGCATTTATAACGTAATCGCTGGCATATAGCCTTCAAGACATCAATAAATACACATGCAATTCTACGTAAATGGATAACTCCACTCTCTATGTCTATCTTTTATCAGGTTAACCCTCAGTCTCTCATACGATAATAGTTTTTGTAAAAATTTGTCTTTACAATAATTTTAATTAATTCGTTGTTACAAGCAATTTGAAGGACTTATCAAAAAGCAAAGCAAACGATGGCTCAAAAGGTGTCGTCAGATTCATTAATGTTTCGCCGTGAATGACCCAAAGTTGATTGGAAAAAGAACACAGTTTTTGTTTATGACTCAAAGTTGATTGAAGAAGAAAAACAGTTTTTGTTTATTTTTTCTATTCTATTAGTTGCATATAGAATAGAAATGTAAAACAATTTGTATCACGTTTTTTTCTATTCATATTATGTAATGTGATATATTATGTTACTATATTATTTTTATCATACTCTACTCCATTTGACTATTACTAAAAAGTGTTTTTTTTGTCGAAATATAGTTTATAATTTTTTTAAGTTCTAACTATTGTTACATGTTTTGAAACATGTGAAAATCGTACTATGGTTTATATTGTATAGTTTAATATTACATAATATTATGTATTTTAAAATTTTGATATTTGGACTATATTAGGTTAGAGTTTAGTAATTAGGATTTAGAGCTTAGTATTTAGAAGGTGAACGGGTATGGTTGGAGTCAGTGTTAACTTCTTCCATGCAATCATAGACATTTTATAATTTCACCAATACATACTATGTTATTTATTTTGTTCCATTCTTTTTGATTTTAGGGCTTATATTTGGGTTTAGAGCTTACCTATCAGGGTTTAGGATTTAGTATTTAGGGATTGTGATGGGATTGAGATAACGTTTAGTATCTAAATTTTAGGGTTGAGATAGAGTTGGTGACCTATACTTTTTGGTGATATCGAATAAAACATTTAAGCTTTCTATTCTTTCACTTTCTTCATTGTGTTGTTCTCTTCAGATAGATTTATAGGTTGGTAAATGAAATAAACTATTTATTCCAAACATATTCAGATTTTACACTATTCATTTCACTGCTTAGAGTAAAATATCTTGGATAAATAACATAGTGATGTGGCTGCTTTCTCTTCGTTCATATATAATAGTATTTGACTTCCTATGCACCACAAAAAGAACGACGTCATCTACTCTTTCACTTGCAACTGAAAACCTGTTAAGCGAAAAGATAAAACCGAATAGTTTGTGGTCTAAATGTCTGACATTATATTATGTCAAAATCATTGTCACTCACTTAATTTGTGTTTCAAATATGGTTATTACACAAATAATCTCATACTTTATTGTGTTTGTTTTGGATTCCTTTAATCGCAGTTTGTACTTGACTATTGATATCTCTTGATT
>CAJHQP010004546.1:0-54210 GCA_905132765.1 Moricandia arvensis | reverse complement strand
TTCTTTTCCAAGACCCTTTGACAAAGCCAAAGATCTTCATGGATTCAGCAGTGGGCTTCCCAATAGCACTTAGAGTCACATATCGTTATTGAATTTTTGCAATATATTGTCAAGTCTGTCTTTCTTGGTCAGCAGTTGCAGACTTCATCGAAGAGAGTATTTTTCTAGCAAGAGAGCTCTTGTTGAATTTATTCTCCTAGAGAAATCCAGACTTGTTGAACCGACCCCAGCACGTCTACATAAAGTGTCCCAAACAAGCATGAGCGGTCTAATTGATCAGACATAACCCAAGACTGAAACTGAGAGATTGTCCCTCGACATGACAGTTCCACGGACAACAACAGTACGTGTCGTGGAGGAGGTGTAACCATGCCATTTATGAAGCCCAGCAGCTTCTGACTGATAACAAGGATTAAATTATGTTTCCAGAGCAAGTAGTTATATGTCATTGAATTTTAATGTAATAGAGCTCAAGACATGAACATTGCTTGGAAAGGATAAGGATTGATAGGACTCCACCATTAGCGAACATGTGAAGGTTTGAATGGCTCAGATACCATGAAAGAGTATTGAAGAAGACAAAGATTTCATTTCTGAAAATACTTTGAATTTAGTATTTACAAAATGTTTACACAACATTATAAAGAGCAATTTAAAACAATCTAAATAGCTTGACCTTTTTAGCTGTAAAGTTGAACGAAAATGAGACTAGCTAACACAAGGATAAGGAAGGGTGAACCCGGTTTTGGATAAGATTCAACTGCACTCCCATATGATCCTTCATTCTGCAAGTCGACAAATGGTCTTTGAGATGGAGAAGAGGAAAACTGGTTCCTTCTGGCTCTGATGTTTTGAATTCTGTTGAGCTTTACTAACAAATATAGAGATTAAATGAAGAAGAATATGAAAAATAGGAAAGGATCATTGGTTGGTGATTTAGATTAAATAAATTTTGGAATTGTACTTCTATAACAAACACAAATTATAATTAACTATCTACTAAAAAAAGTTGACCATGATATTCCAACATATTTCTATTTTATTTGCCAAATACGGATAAGTCCTGATCACATGTTTAGACCATATTATAGGCCTATTGAAGTCTGTTATATAGTGTATATGATATGTTTAGAGTCTTTTAGGTCCAAGGTGCATTTTGGACGATTGTAGAGATTATGATGCTTTTTGGAGTACAGAGAGAAAGGAACTTCGTAGCTGGTCAAATTTCAGCAAAGTACGAGTCGAGACAGAGTATAGCATTGATCGATGAAGCACTTTGTCGTCGAACGACGGTCGATGCGCAGTAGCTCAATTCACCAAAGTACTCGATTTTGAAGCCAAATTATATAAATTACAAGATTTGCCCCTAAACGAGTTTTACCTAGTTTACTAGGTTAAGACAAGCGTTTTGCGTGTAGGGTGAATGACTTTTTTAACGATAATAACACTATATATTAGTTAAATAGGTTGCAAAATATATATTATAAGTATATAGTAAACAAACAGTGAATATAAAAAGAAGATTTGCATAATTTTTTGTCACAAAATATTCTTTATTAGACTTTCAATTACCAAAATTATGACAAAATATGCCGTATGTTAATGCCAAGAGATTTATAATATTAATATATAGATATAGAAATATTTGAAGATTACATAAATAAATTAAGAAATTAATTTATTCAAATGTCTCACACATAATAAATTTGATGCTTTTCAAATATTTGTAACATAATGTAATGATGATTTATGATAGAAATCCATACGTACGAATAACTCTCCTTTATATCTATTATCATATTTGATCTTTGAATATTCAAAAATAATAGCGCCATTAAAATATATCAGAATATATTCATACATACATAATTTCATATTTCCGTAACATTTAATATCATTTAAACTTATATTCACTGAATCATTACAAAAAATTTTTATATACAACTATGCATAGCACCGATTTTCTTATATCATAACCTATGCATAATATGTGCTAACTATAATCAAAATAATATCCTTATATATTTTTAAATTAACACCAAAGTTTTTATCTATTAACACCAAGTAAATGTTAACATTGTTTAGTTTAGCTCGTAAGAGTTCATTAGTAGTTTGTTACATCAACTAAAGTTTATATGAATTTTTATGGCAAAAGATGTTCAGTGAAAAAAAAGTATGCAATTTATTTTATTGAATCATATAATTTATCTTTTGGAGGTTATAATTTATTCAAACATCATATCAATCCGCGGACAGACCTAGACGATGTTAATTCAATCATTATAGCTTTGGTTTATATTAGGTATATGAATGATTTAAATATAAGTTGCACCAATGACACTAATTTAATACAATCTAGTTATTAAAGATAATCATAAAAGTATGTTGAGAATGCATGAGAGATGGAACATCATCAATAATGGCAATGGTGTAAATAAATACAAAATTAAGTATTCTCCCAAATTGCTTATCTATTAATAATAAAGGAATATTACATTTACCAGTGTTTATACAAAGAAAGAGCTTTTACACCACTTTAGAGAAAGACTTTTAGGTTTATAGGGAGAATATCAGACTTCTCAAGGTTGTATTGTAAACTCCATTTTCTATCCGTATTCTTTATCTTATGGATTATTTTTATTTATTATGATTATGTTCTGCTTCGTTATCCAGCAAACTCAATGGACTCAGTATTCACAAATGCCTAACAAGAGAGATTTGTCGCACACGCATGGATCATGAAGTACAACTTCTTAGCACTTTCTTTAGAGGTATATGAGTTGTCATACATATGGCTTTAGAGAGAACTAGTGAGGAAAATTTATGCATTGTCCAGAAGAGACACCAATTGATAAAGAATTTGGCAGCTAAGCACAACACTAAGAGACAATGATCATGAGAGGAGGAAATCAGCTCCTTACACTAACCAAGGATCATATGAAGGAAGTAAAAGCCAAGTTGGACAGTGTGCAGAAGGTTTATGAGGAGCAAGTTTAGCTTAACAGAAGGTGTAGAAGCTATAGGATCTCACAATGAGAAGAGTTGAAGAAGAGGATGTGAAATTTGTTGGTGAAAATGATTCTAGAGATATGGGAACCAAAGCAACATAAACTCTTATGGAAATGGTCAGAGGAGTGATCACAACCAAGGATCACAACAGCATAGATCCTACAGAGACAACAGAACCTATGGAGCCTCCTACTATCAGACAACCCATCAGACACCTAGGAGAAAAAGATTGAAGCCATGATTGACAAGGTTCTGCGAGAGACACAGCAGAAGATGATGCATATCTTTAATGGGAAGATGATGTTGTTTATGCCAACCTCAACACTAAATTTGAAGCTCTCTCACATCATATGAGAAGCTAGAGAATCAAGTGGTTCAGACCATTGAAGCTGCGAGGAGACAAGAAGCTTCGATCAAAGAAAAGATTGAGGTGGACAAAAGCACCACGTCAGTACCATCATAGATGGTGATTTTTGGCAAGTTGTGGAGAAAGAAATTAGGCACCAGGAGAAACAAACTCGTGAGAATCCCTGCCATGTTCGAACGACCATCACATCGACAACCACAACTAACCATTGATCAACGGGACCTAAAGAATCCATGGAATCATGTGAAGATATGGACATTGGTAGACAACCCGAATGTACCATTGATCAAAGGCAATTCGAAATAGAGAGATGTCGGTTTCCAAGCATAGACATGAGCCTTTTATATAGTAATACGCATTAAAAACCCACCTTTAACCAAACACAGACAGAAAGATAAAACCAACCCCTATGGTAATTGAAGAAGCTATGGAATGACATCCAAGAAGAAAGAAGAAAGTCTCTAATAATCTTAGAAGGAAGCTAATGATAAAGAGAGATGGACAACTTTGGTAAGAAGAGTCATTAGAATCCTTAGAAATTTCATTGACGAAGTTTATTATACTCACAGATTGTGGATGTTCTTGAGAGAAACCAAAAGAGACTGATGAAGACATTGAATGAATATTCAATCATCTGAGGAGAAGATACAGCAGAAAGTTAAGTGAAGAACAGAAGCGACCCTCGGAAGCATGAGGGTAGTATGTCCCTGACTTTGCACCTTTCCAACCTGCTAACATTTTGTATTTTGAGCCAAGAAAAAGAGTCTTAGGATATGCCAAGACCTGAAACTCCATAAACATCTTTAAGTGAGAACTCAAAAAGAACGAAAGTAGAATTAGGATTTTCTGGTAAACAAGTTGAAATAGACTCCAATCATGGTAACAAATCGTATAACATCTAAAGCAGAAGGCTTCAATATTAAAAGAAAATATTCTTGTTAAAACTGCATTTGTTCTCACGGATGATATATATCAAAGTGTTATTCAGGAAACACCATTTATTAATTTAATCACACCATATAAAGTTATGGACGATGAAATTTCCATTAAAATTAAAATATAAAATTATCTTTTAAGTTTCTCGAAACACCAAAAAAGCAAAGTCTAAACTTAATTAAAGCTTGTTCAATACAAGAAAACTTTATAAACTCTTTAATCCATAGTAACACCTTCACCTAGAATATTTAAAATCAGAAATTTTACTTCAAAGGACCTTAAAAACCTTAAATTCAAAAAGTAATAAAAGAAAAAATAACTTAATAATTTTTTCAGAAATAATTTTTTTCAGAATTTACCAACTGCTTTTTGGAATCGAAAACATCATATTGTTGATTTACCATAGGATAAAATTTTCTTGAAAAAGAGAATTTCCACAAAAGCTCGTCCAATTCAAATGAACTTAGAAATAGAAAAAAATTGTAAGAAAACAAATTTCAGATCTTCTAGAAAAGTATTGAATTCAAAATCAAGATCTCCTTAGTCTTGTGTTGTTTTTTATGTAAATAAATTCTGAGAATTGAAAGGGAACCCCAATATTAGTAATTAATTACAAAATTTTAACCAATTCTTTAAAATGGATTAGATATCCAATACCAATAAAAATAGTTTAGTTAAAGACTTTACTCTGCCCACATAATTCTCAAAATGTATCTAAAAGTAGATTTTGGCAAATCTAGATATCTTAATTATGAATAAAACATCATTTACAATCCCTTTTGGTCAGTACCAATGGACCGTTATTCCATTTGGTTTATGCACCTTCTGAATTTCAAAGAATCATGGAATGATATTTTTTCTATTATTCAAAATTTTGCATTGTCTACATTAATGATATACTAATATTTCACATTCTATTGATGAACATTTCAAAAATATCAAAACATTTTATTACGTTGCAAGGAAAAATAGCCTTGCTGTTTCCAAAACAAAAATGTCACTATTTCAAACTAAGATCATATTTTTAGGTCACTACATATCACAAGGTATGATAAACCCCTATGAAGTATCCTTAGGAATTTGCAAATAAATTTCCAAACAAAATTATTGGTAAACTCAATTACAAAGGTTCCTTGGAAGTCTCAGTTACGTTTAGCTTTTGTCCTATAGTAATAGAATAGCTAAACCCTTGGACAATCGTCTAAAGAAAATCCAGCTCCTTGGACAAAATACATACCGAAAATAGTTCAAAGGAATTTAAAAACAGGTCTTAGAAATCTCATGTCTGCACATAGCATATCCAGATTTTAGAGAAAATCGGTAGAGACATTCTTCTGATGTAGGATATGGGCGTATTCTTAAACAAAAGAATTTAGATGATCGCGAAAGTATTGTGAAAATTTAGTTCATCACACTGGAACGATACCCAAAAGAACTATTATACTATCAAAAAGAAATCTTGAGTATAGTTTTGTGTATTCAAAAATTTAAAGCGATGTTTTAAATAAAAAATGCTTTTAAGAATTGATTGCAAAAGTGCGAAGATGTTTTACAAAAGGATATGAAAAACCTTGCATTAAAACAATTTTTGCGCGATGGTAAGCAATTTAATATTTTCGATTTTGAAAGTGAATTTATAAAAGGAGATTCAAAACTTTGTCTCAGCTTTCTTGGACACGAGAGTTTCTCCAAAACAGGTACAATGTCTCCGAAGAAGATGATTGGACAAAGGAAAGGGAATTCCTTCGAACTAATCTCAGAAAATCTCCGAATCTAACAATACTCACCCAAAACAGAATCTTGGATCTCAATTATAAAATAGAGTGCTAAAAATAAAAAATAAAAATAAAACAGTAAACACCCCCAAAAAATCTCTCCAATCTCCAGAAGATGTCATGAATCAAAATGTACAATTACAAAAAGCTTTCGAGCTTAGTTTTTGAAAGTAAGAGTCGAGAGAATCTTCCAAAAACCTTCATTCTCAAACTATTGCAAAAATATAACGAGGTCTTTTCAAAAAATGATTTCAAGAGAAAACCCATACCTCAAAATTGTTTCAAAACCTTCAAATAATTCACAAACTATTCTGAAAGAGAATTCCCAAACCACTCAATCGAAGTATTTTGAAAAACATACATATCAAATATTATAAATATTAAAAAGGGGTTTTTGTAAAAACATTGATCCTTTTTTGACAATCGAAAAATATTTTGGTAAAACAATTTCTTTAAACCAATAATACAGATAAAACTGTGTTATTCTTTCAAATCATTCTGGAAATTACAGACTCAGTGTCCCTTCAAACACTTTTATCTAACGAAAACCACACTGATGTTGCTTATTCCACCTTCAAAAACCATAAATAATAGCGGCCATGTGATTGGATATTACGATCTTAACGACAATCTAAATTTTCAAGAAGATCTTTAAAAATATCCCTTGTTACAATGTCCCCCTTTAACAATTGGATTATTTGTCATGCATGATACCATTCTTTTTTGATCCAATCTTCTAAACACAAACACACATGGTTGATCTTCTTTGACACCACCTATAACTTATCCAAATCTCCATATTGGTTCATACCATGGTGGAACTACTTTGGTTATGTCACTGAAATATTTAAACCCAATGCCCAAAAATCATTCCACATCTTCAAGACAAATTTCATTCCGTCTGAAGAAGAAAGAAATTTTCTCCACTAGCCTTCTTTTACTCAAATTTAATTTTCCTTGGGTATTTTCATGGACCCTTGAATTACTTCTGATACAATTCATGTTATCTGAAGAAAATTGAGAGTTAAGTGGTGGGATAAATACAAAATTTCCTCAAACCTTTATCTTTCAAATATTCTTACCTGGATATATGAAAAAAACTCTAAAATCCAAACACTTAACCAAACGCCAAACCAAAAACCAGAGACAACCTTTTTCTTGGCTCAAAAATCCAAAATGTTAGCAATGTTGGAAGGTGCAAAATCTGAAGAAGAAATTAAGGAATCTCATTACAATTTCTACCGTCAATGTTATATCATATCTCTCGTACTTCAGGAAGTGATTCAGGGTCTCAAGTGTCAAATATCGATGAAGAAATCTTCGGAAACAGTGGAGTCCTAAATCTCTCTCCCCCAAGAAATGCAAATCTCCTCAGAATCCAAAAACGTATCTTTTGTTACAACTCTATCGGATACGGTTACATTGTTACAAATATTTTCCACGATCTCTTGTTACCAATACCCGATAAAAATCCAAACATCAAATAAGTGATATCTCCTATAGACATGATGACTAAGGTCCACTTCTAACAGACATCAAACAATTATGGAGCTTAATGGAGCAAGCTTTTTGCTAGTGGAATTATCTATATATGGTATTTTATTTTATTTTAATTTTAAATGTATAATTGCACACTTGTAAACTCATATATAAAGGAGTCTTTGCTTCATTTGTAAAAACGAGTTCTCATTCTCTCATTCTCATTCTCCATTCTCGTACTCTTTCATTCATATCCTCCCTTACATCCTCTCTCATCCTTGTAATCGAGAACATTGCTACAATCTCCTTTTAAGTAAGTTTTTAATAATAAAGTTTGAGTAATATTTCCCTTGTGTTCATTTTCTTGTTTTAGTATTATGCTTTGTGTTTAAGTGGCTTGTCTAACCTCTTATATTTATGTTTTGTTATTTTAAGTCTTTTTTAATTTACTTTTTATTATATATGTTTAGTTTATGTTTTTTTCATACCGATGTGTGATAGTATCAATATATATATATATATATATATATATATATTTGTTTTACTTTATAAAATTATATTTTCTGAATATTAGACATTTATAGTAATAGTATTCTAGAGCATTTGTAATACAATCATATTTTTCTACTGCCTACATCTATGTATGTCATTGACTTTTTACACTTTTAGCTTTTACTTGTTCCACACAAGGTTTTAACCAAACAAACGGAGTGCTAAAATGTTATTGGTTAAATTATGTCAAAATCATAACTATATCATTAGTTATGCTTCCAAAATTGGTTAGTTAACAAATTAATCCTTGGAACTTTTGGTTTTTTTTTTATTTATATTCAAGTTGATTTAAAATTAACTTTAATAATCATTTAAGGGTGCACTTGCTATATTAAAAATAATATTACTATTAGAACATTAATTATACAGAAAAATCTTATTAGGACAAAAGCCTTTTCGATTCGATAGGAAACTCTTGGAAATATGATTATTCATTGTTAGAACTCACAAGATTATAAGTTAAGCCCAATAAAACATTTGGGTCTCAAATTTATTATACGAATGAATGATATGTAAAATCAAAATAGTAATGTTGGTAATTAAGATGATACAAAAAAATATTTAATGTTAAGTATACTATAGAGTATCAATCAAATCTTATCTTCTGTAGAATTTCTACTAAGATTATGCTTTTTATTTATTTAGTTCACTTAAGAAGACTAATCATTAAAAATTGTACACATAATTTTAATAATTATATAAAAACTTGTAAATTAGTTATATAAATTATAAATTTTGTTATAAATTGGTTAGTTAACAAATTAATCCTTGGATTTTTTTTATATATATCTGATTTAAAAAATTAACTTAAATAATCATTTAAGGGTGCACTTGGTATATTAAAAATTATAGTACTATTAGAACATTAATTATACAGAAAAAGAACAAAAGCCTTTCGATTCAATAGGAAACTCTTGGAAATATGATTATTCATTGTTAGAACTCACAAGATTATAAGTTAAGCCCAATAAAACATTTCTGATCTCAAATTTATTATACATCACTGAATGAATGATCTGTAAAATCAAAAATAGTAAATGTTGGTAATTCAAGATGATACAAAAAGATATTTAATGTTAAGTATACTAATAGAGTATCAATTAAATCTTATCTTCTGTAGAATTTCTACTAAGATTATGCCTTTATTTATTTTAGTTCACTTAAGAAGACTAATCATAATAAATTGTTTACATAATTTTAATAAATTATATAAAACTTGTAAATTAATTATATAATTATAAATTTTGTTACATAAATATTTAACTTATAAGTTAAATACACGTTTTAAAAACGTGGGTCAAAATCAAGTTTGAATTAAAGCTGGTGCATTTCAAAAACATGTTCTCTATCGCACTGACCAAAAAACCGGCCATACAACTCTTCGTAATCACTCACTTCAAGGTCCTGCATCCATCCCATTCTCGGCGAGTCCAGTGGAAACTCAGTGATAGCCTGAATCTGATCTGGAGACAATCCTACCCGCGAAGGTCCCTGGCCCGACCCAAATTATCTTGTTCCGTAAACGACACACCCGGTTTAAACATTAGTGCTGCCTCATGAGCAGCCGCTTGAACGTGGTCGGAACTAGAGCTTACCGGCCGGGGAAAACTGTCAGCATGCTCAGGGAAGTTGAGATGTGTCCCACGTCCACGGAGGTGAAGAGCCGCAGTATCGTAGGCCGCTGCAGCCATCTCGGCAGTCTCGTAGCTCCCGAGCCAAATCCGTGTTTTCTTACCGGGTTCTCGGATCTCCGATACCCATTTGCCCCATTTTCTCCGGCGAACGCCTCTGTAAGATACTTTGTCAGCGGAGCAGCGTTGTTCTTGTTGACTAACATGATTGTTTTCCATGTAATAAATACGAAGTTGTTTATAGTGTGTGTATTGAAATGTGCTAATTAGTTAGAGGGCAGAGATATACTGTCCGTGCTAAGTGGAATTGTATATATAGAGAAATAAAGAAAATACATTAAATGATGGGATGGAATTTGTGGAAGGCTTTGCTTTCAGGTAAACTGAGCTTCCCACGTAGTTACGTGTGGAGTGGGCTAATGCTGTCATGCATGCATGGGTCTCTATAGAAGAATCTATGGATTTTATAATTTAAAACTCTATTTTCTAACACGTATAATAATACACTCCCTTAAATCTTGTTCTATAATGTTTTCTGAATATTTAAAATTTGGGGTTTTTTTTAGGAAAGATAAACATCAGGGGATATTGAGCTACGTTAGAATTTATAAATTATACTTGAAAGATATATTTTGAAAAAAAATTGTTTCAAAATAATAGATTTTTAAAATAATATATTTTAGTTTTGTATGCATAATAATGATAAAATGTAAACTTTGCAAAAATAAATGTATGCATTAAATTTCTATTGGTTTAAATTATGGAAAATAATTATAAAATATATATTTATAATCAAAACTGAATATGTGTGAAAATACAAAACATACAAATTTGAAACAAGATGATTATTTTTATATATTTATTAATTTATGAATTCTAGGACTTTAATGAAATTTACTGTTATTAGTTTATAAATTCTGACGTTCTTTATAATCTACTAATGTTGGCTTTATAATATTTTAATTGTATAAAGCTATTATTGTTTAAAATATTTGATTTTTATTGATTGTACAATTTCTATTAAAATTTATTGTTATTGGGATAAATTCTTCTAATTATAGCTAACTAAAATATACAATCTTTTGTTATAATATAATCTTTTCTAAAGAATTGTAAACATTCAATTTTTAAGATTAATAAAATATCAACTCTATTAAGACCTTAGTCGTATGGCTGTCAGAAACTCATGTTATTTTCTTAGTGTGTGGACACATAGGACTGAATGTCTTACTGTATCCGATATCATTCCATAGTCTTGGGTCTAATATGGTCAAAATACAATATACAAAAGACAGTAGACCAATAAGCATAACTGGTGTAGAACTGGAGTCCACCTAATCCAATGACACACGGTTTTGGGGTAAAAGACTGTTTTGAAGCTTTCGTATATCCATAAATCATAAGAGTCAAGATGTAGAAAAAAGCTCGAGAGCTGACAGCAAATGTGATGATGACTTTTATTTTATATAATGTTAAGTATGTACTATCCATAGACTATCAAATTGACAACAAGAGTTTATATAGTTCCTAGCGAAACTGCGGAGAAAGCGAAATCAGCAATAAACAAAATACGATTTAATAAAATCTAAATACTAAAACAAAATTAAAATAATAATAATAACAATGCTAAAGGCAGACCAGCAGACCATGCTCTGTCCAATTATTCATAGTAACTAAAACCTCGTGTCTAATTTTCAACAAAAAAGGAAGAAAATGTTTTTTTTTTTGCGTGACGTGGCTGTAACCAAAACCTCGTGTCTAATTTTCAACAACAAAAAAAAGAAGAAAATGTGTTTTTTTGGCGTGACGTGGCAGCATAATGGACAGTTGGACACCACCACCGCCACTGACTACCACACCGTATCACAATACGTACGGACCGAGTAAAAAATGTAGGCGGTCTCAATGTCAAGGCCCATATTCTCGACGGACCCTACATATTAACAGGTCGGCTTATAAGTTCGTGCTAGGTAAAAAAAATTTCTCAAAATTATAGTTACAATATTTTGTAAATTTTAAAAACTGACCTTAAATTATATGTTTTTACAAAATAGGGCCTTAACTTCTTAAGAAAAAATAAAAAAAAAAGAGACCCTGTGCAACGGCGCTATGAGCATGCGCTCAGAGCCGGTACTGCATATGAATATACCAAAATTTTGCTTTTCATTCTATCCTTCGAACTCTCGTGTCTGTTTCTTTGTTCAAGAACTTATATGTTTACATTGACATGTTTAAACTACGAGCAATGACGAATGTAGTTAATTCGTAGCATCATATACCGATACGGTGATAATTTGTGCATATGAACAAATTAAAAAAAAGGATAATTTGTGCTACTATGAGAATATTTCCTACAAGGATTTATCATGTACATCTCTCTATTACTAATTCTAATTAACACTATTTCTATCTTTTGAGTGGCGCGTGTGTGATGTGTTCAAAAAAGAGTGGCACGTGTATGAAAGGGAACCCTTTGACCAGCGGTGGAGAGACACGGTTGTTTGTATTATTACATTGTCTGGCTCCCTCTATCTTATATGTCGACGATAACAGTCAATATATAATAAGAAAAATGTCACTTCAAATCACCCATTTTTATATTTAATTTTAAAAAGCAAACATTCAATTTTTGTTGACACAATATTTTAATCATAAATTCTTTTTTTTTTTTTTTTTTAATCATAAATTCTTGTTGACCTTTCCATTCTCTGCAATTATAGTTAACTAATAATAAGCCTAAAATGATTTTGATGATTTTTGGGCACATATAGAAATTGATACTTTTTTCAAAAATATTAGATTTTAAATAATTAAAATGTATTTTAAAACTATAATATTAATAGATAAATTATAAGTAAGAAATTATTCAAACAAAAAATATTTTTTTTTCATTTTATCAAAGTAAAATTCCTATCAATTTAATTTACATTCTAAAATATTTACTTATAAAATTATTATGCATAAATTTATAATTATTTTATTAATTTTTGTAACTATTTATATAACCCTATTTAATTTTTAAAATAATTTTACTGTAAAAAATTTGTTAGAAAGGTTAATTTAACATTTGATCTCCAAATGAAAAGAGTTATTGGTAGATAGATTTGTCATGATTCTTTCTGTTTATAATAAAGATTTTGAATTTTTTTTTATAATTTTTATTTATGAATAATTACAAAAATTACATAATTCTTGTAAATAATTAGAAACTTTTTGATAATTATTTAACTAATGATATATTAACTAATTATTTTAAAATAGAAATGAAATTATATACATTTTATGAAGAAAATAATGAAAATTATATTTTTATTCAATATTCATTATTATAAAATGTTGTAGTTTTTAAATAATTTATTATAAAATTTAACAACTAATTCTTTTTGAAAAATGTTGATTTATTTTTTAATCATCAACTTTATAAGCCATTTTAAGCTTTATGTTAGTTAACTATAATTGTTTTTTAATCATCAACTTTATAAGCCATTTTAAATTTTATATTTTTTAATCATCAACTTTATAAGCTATTTTAAGCTTTATGTTAGTTAACTAAAAATGTATGATCAACGAAAGTTCATGATTAAAATAGCTCATCAATAAAAATTAAATGTTTCAATGGTTCAAGGAAAATTTGGTGCTTTGTTTCAACTAAGTTTAAGTTGATGATTTAAATGATATTTTCCCATATATAATATTATATTATCAATGATTTTTTTATAACACCATCTTTTTCTTTATATTTATAAGACATGTCCCCTTTTCACTAAATTACAGTTTTTCATTATATGATTATGCACAATTTTCCTTATTTTATACTCTTTCTATTTCATTCTAGTTATTGTTTTAAATGTTTTACTCACATATTGAAAAACATTTTATTTTATATATTTTCTAGATTAAAAACATTATTATCCAATCACATTCCAACCAATGAAAAAATAAAATAGCATATATATATAAAACCTTTTGCATTAGAATTCTAAAATAACACTTATTTTTAAATAAAAATTTTAGTCTACAACAAAAAAAAATTGAAACGGAGGGAGTACTTGGTTAGGTACAACATATCAGTAATAGAATAATCAGCTATAAAGTGGTTATTTTTACTATAGTCACAAAATGATTACATTTTAATCAGGAAAAAAAAATATGACTAAATGTGTCTATTTCATGACTAAAACTATCATTGAAACATTTATCGATCAAAATGTAACTAATATTAGTCACAATTTTACCACAAAAAATTGTGACCATATTTTCATGAAAATAAGTGTAAGAAAAACGTGATGAAGTCAAGGTTTTAAAAGTGGTCTATGCGGCTTCTAGACCTCCGTCTAGGCGGCAACATGGTCTTATCCGAAATGATTTTTCAAAAAAATCGATTTATACCAATTTATACAATTTAAATCGATTTAAACTATTGGAAATTGGTTAAAATCGATCTAAATTAGTATAAATATGTTAATTTAAACAATAATGTTACTATATATCCAAAAAAATATCTAATTTGTTTTGTTTGCATATCTAATTTTAATAATTTATCACATTAATTTAATATTTCTATTTAAAAACTACAATATTTCACATAATTTTCATATATATATATATATATATATGTATATATAATAATTTGTTAACGTCTAGGTCTCTTCTAGGCCCCCAAAATAATCCGTTTAGTCTCTAGTTCTCTATAAAGCGCTTAGTTACCGCCTAGCGATTTTTTGAACACTGGTAGATACAATTTGCAACAATTTTTTTTTGTGGTTAATGATAGTTATAATAAATAGTTTTAATTTTTTTATGATTATAAATGGTTATTAATCCCGTGAATATTCCATCGAATAATATTTCACCCATCAATCAAGTAAAGTTATCAGTATTTTATAATTATTAAAACATAAGCCAGAAAAATATTTTATGGCAAAAAATATGACTTTAAATCGCATCGGTCTGTAAAAAGACAGGTCTCAGGAAATAAATTA
This sequence comes from Moricandia arvensis, assembly GCA_905132765.1. NCBI lineage: Eukaryota > Viridiplantae > Streptophyta > Magnoliopsida > Brassicales > Brassicaceae > Moricandia > Moricandia arvensis. Next base: position 39,479 of record CAJHQP010004546.1, on the reverse strand, counting down.
TAATTTTAGTCAAAAAATTCCGTGACTAATTAAGTGACTGTTTTGGTAGAAAAAGTGACTAAAACATGGCAATTTAATGACAAAAACATGGATAACACGTGATTATGTTTCCTCTATAAATAAAATTTGAACAATCTCACTTTCTTTACAAGATGATATAGCAAAATTTCTTACAACAGAAGACGTACATAAAAATGCAATCTATTTTTGATCTAGAGAATGGATGATCGACACATCGAACCAATCCAAAATTGTGTTTCCGAAGAGTTTATGGAAAGTTATAAAGAATTTATTGCATTTGCTTACAATTAAAATTCTTATAAAGAGACTCAAATTTTTTTTATGTCTTCCTACATGATGTCAAAACCAAAAACAATATTTCCATTTTTCAAAGTTGAATTCAAGAGTAATTATTATGTATGATCAAGCCATAGAAAATATAGCCGAATATTAAAATGGATATCAATATTATTATCGCACTGTATGCATTTATGTATTTGCAGGGATTACCTAACTCTAATATGAAACATGAATAAAGTATGGTTGCTGGATAATAAAGTGTAGGTTCATACAATAAAATAATAGCCGAATAACTATATTACATTGATAATATTAAAAGATTATCTATTAAAATATTTATATTCTTTGTATGGTTATGTCTATTGTTAGCTAATTTGAAACAACTCACAACAGAGTTATTTATGTTTTGACAATATTATCTTAAAATGTAACATTACATCGTTTGGTTTTGGAAGCCGACTAACTGTAGAAAAAAACAGAGAAAATCTAGTAACCGGATATGTCAGAAAATGACATCATTAAAGACAAGCTTGTTATGAACAAAAATTCATCACACAAGAAAATAGTTGGCTTGAAGAGTCCATGTAGCGTGACCTTAAAGTTCTAGATTTTGGAGAGAGAGGCCATATGGCAGAATCTATAGGTGTGTTATCATCTTGTGAAAAAGTCTAAGATCACCTTGCAGCTGCGCTCCATTTTCAGAATATTGCCTTCTTCACACACGTCTAGTAGATTTTTCTTTTGTCTGATGATCAGCCTATATAAATAGTAATACATGTCAAGTTCAGCCCTTTCTCATGCACAATAAAGCTAATACAAAAATGAATTTGATGTTAGTTTATCTTTAATAAATAAAATTTATTAAGAAAAATTTACAAAAAAAAACACATTTTTCCATGATAGTGTATATAAGAACATTCATCTTATTCATCATCTCTTAGCTTGAGAAAGTCTGTTCTGATCCGTCATTCTAAGCATATATAATTGTAATGTGTGAGACCTGAATACAGAGAGGATATTTCCGACTTCCGTCGTCTAAGAGAGACATCACAGACAATAATGGTAAGGGATATGCAGCATACACAAAGGATACTTCCGACCTCTGTCATCTAAGAGAGACATTGCCAGCGACTCTGAAACCAAACTCATCGGAACCAACAGACCAACCGGATCCAACCACAGAACAAAGACAATTGATCCAAGAGAAACTTTCGAAGATCAAAAGAGGCTCGGTTTGAGTGAAATCTTCATACGTGCACATGCATCAACATGAATGACCTAATTCTCAACAATTAATGCACAGTGAGTCAAAGATAATTCTCGAAAATTAATTGATGGCAAAAAATCTCAATTCTGAATGAAGATGCCGGAGATAAACGGGGTAACAGTAGCATGGACTTACAAACAAAGCGTGTATAAGGAATCAAAAGAGCCTTCAGACAATTTGAAACTGATTTATATCAGAGAAGATGAAGTAATCTTGGAACAATGAGCGATGAAATGGTTTTAGAGAAACCAAAGAGAGTATCGATAATAGTGAATAAGAAAGTCACTCTCTCTCTCCTAACAAGTTTATCATGCTTGTAGTAGGGATGTAAGGGTTTTGAATAGCTTAGGTTGTGTTGTAGAAGCTTATGGGTAAAATGGCCATTGAAAAAGAACACATCATCGAAAAAGTACAATTCCATTACACCAAATTATGCAGTTATTCTTGTACAGGAGATGTAATTTCTCAAAATAATAATTTAAAATGATATACATGAACTCCAAATAATTTTTTATTTCATCAAGAATTCCATCTTTCTCGCTATCTACTGCAACATAAACATAATTAGGATCCTTGTGAATATACTTGAAAAAATATTTTATCGCTCGTGTTTGGATGTACCACTCAAAATTCATATGTTCTATATATCGAATCATAAGTTCCTTGTTATATGTTACAACATAAGGATTATCCAATTTGACTCAATTATTTTTGACATAACATTCATTGGCTTGACGCCGATATGAAGGGAAACTATTTTTATCTATAGATGTTACCATGGCATCATTCTTAGGAAATTTTTTAGAACACTTCCTTGTTGCCATACCAAAACTGACCGGGATTTGCAGCTCCACATGGTCAATACATCATATTATCACTTACTACCTTATAAAAATTTGGCTCCTTTGTTTTGTCAGGAATTTATGCTGATATAAAACGGTCAATATCATCACACTACAAGAAAACAATTTTTTAACTACGAAATTTAACGAGACAAAAGGGACCTCTTAAATTTACGTTCCAATTACGAGGACCTTACGAGAAAAACCCCAAACCACGTAGAAACCTCGTTAATAAACGAGAAACATGTTTCCTCGTAAAATCGACGTCATGTAGCGAGAACTTAACGCATAGTGAGTTTCCTCGTAAAGGTCTTGTAAGTCTTACGTGGACTTTACGAGGAAACAGTATACCGAGGAAACAATAAGGCCTATTGGTTTTTAGTTGTAAACGTGTTTGTTTTGGGTGTATACCTACCAACTCGTAAATTCAAGGTAAAATGTCATCTACCAATTCCAAAATTTGCCTATAAATATGGTGTTTGAGTTTGAAATGAAAGATACCCCAAAAATTTAAAAAGTAAAAGAGAGAAACAACTGAAAGCGTGAAAGGAAAAAAATGTCCGGAGATGGAAATATTTTCGAGTTGCGGAGGTGGATGTATACACACAGAGATGGTAACATGAGAGTAACGAAAGAATATCTCGAAGGGCTAGAGACATTTATGCATCAAGCAGATTCTACACCGCTCGCGCAGGAAAGCGGTAAGATGTTCTGTCCTTGTCGGAAATGCAACAATTCAAAATTAGGCCCTCGAGAAAATGTTTGGAAGCATTTAGTAAATAGAGGTTTCACGCCACATTACTATATTTGGTTTCAACATGGAGAAGGTTATAGTAATTATGGGAATGAAGCTAGCAGTAGTAATAGTAATTTTTAGGTTGAACCCGCGGTTGATCATTTGCATAATGAAAATAGTTACCATCAGGAGGAACATATGGTAGATTATGATAGGGTTCATGATATGGTAGGTGATGCATTTGTAGCTCATGATGAAGCTGATGAAGAACCTAACATAGATGCAAATTTTTTTTATGAAATGTTAGATGCTGCGAATCAACCAATTTACAGTGGTTGTAGAGAAGGTCTCTCTAAATTATCGTTGGCTGCTAGAATGATGAATATTAAAACCGATCACAATCTACCTGAAAATTGCATGGATGCATGGGCAGACTTGTTTAAAGAGTTTGCCGGAAGACAATATGTCTGCTGATTCTTATTATGAGATTCAAAAATTGGTTTATATTCTTGGGTTGGCTTCGGAGATGATAGACGTTTGCATCGAAAATTGCATGATTTACTGGGGAGATGATGAGAAGTTAGACGAATGTCGATTCTGCAAGAAACCACGATTCAAACCACAAGGACGAGGGCGTAATAGGGTACCTTACCAAAGATGTGGTACCTACCACTTACATACATATTGAAAAGATTGTACCAATCTGAGGAGACTGCCGGAGGGATGAGATGGCATGCCGAGCATACTCAGACGGAGGGTGAGATGACTCATCCATCAGATGCAAGAGCTTGGAAACATTTTAACAATGTGCATCCAGATTTCACTAGCAATAGCCAGAATGTGTATCTTGGATTATGCAATCTGAGGAGACTGCCGGAGGGATGAGATGGCATGCCGAGCATACTCAGACGGAGGGTGAGATGACTCATCCATCAGATGCAAGAGCTTGGAAACATTTTAACAATGTGCATCCAGATTTCACTAGCAATAGCCAGAATGTGTATCTTGGATTATGCACATATGGATTTAGTCCATTTGGAATGTCAGGCAGACAATATTCGTTGTGGCCAGTATTTCTTACGCCATACAACATGCCACCAGAGATGTGCATGCGACGAGAGTTTCTATTCATGACCATATTAATACCTGGTCCGAAGCATCCAAAAAGATCTCTCGATGTTTTTCTACAACCACTGATAAAAGAGTTGAAAGATTTTTGGTCAACAGGGGTGAAGACGTATGATTGTTCAACGAAAACTAATTTTATGATGCGAGCGATGCTTCTGTGGACGATAAGTGACTTTCCTGCATATGGGATGTTGTTTGGATGGACTACACATGGGAGATTATCTTGTCCATATTGTAATGGAATGACAGATGCGTTTCAGTTGAAGAATGGAAGGAAGACAAGTTGGTTCGATTGTCACCGTCGATTTCTTCCCATTCACCATCCGTATAGAAGAAACAAGACATTGTTCAGGCACAAAAAGGTTGTGAGAGACACTCCTCCATATTTAACTAGAGAACAAATCGAAGCGTAAATCAATTACTACGGTGCTCTAGAAACCGTTCCTCGTGGTGGTAATTGGCATGTTCCCAGTAATATGCATGATTATTACGGAGTTCAGCACAACTGGCACAAAAAGAGTATATTTTGGGAATTGCCATATTGGAAGGATCTTCTTTTACGTCACAACCTCTATGTGATGCATATAGAGAAATTTTTTTTGAGAACATCCTGAACACAATATTGAATGTCCCTGGAAAGACAAAAATCAACATCAAATCATGGTTGGACTTACTTGATATTTGCTCAAGAAGTGAGTTACATATAAAAAGCAATGGACAAGTTCCAGTTCCGATATTCAGATTGTCATAAAAAAAAAGTCGGTGTTGTTTAACCGGGTTGCATCCGAAGTGAAGTTCCCTGATGGGTATGTTTCAAATCTTTCGAGATGTGTTGAAAAAGGTCAAAAGTTCTCAGGGATGATGAGTCATGATTGTCATGTCTTTATGCAACGACTACTTCCCTTTGCATTTGCGGAGCTACTGCCAACAAATGTACATGAAGCACTTGCAGGTAATATATATATATATATATGCTTATTATATTTCTTTTACATATATACACAAATAATATGACTAATGTGTTTTAAATTTTGAATTATGCAAGGAATTGGAGCATTTTTCAGGGATCTGAGCACCCGTACTCTTAAAGAGGATGTCATTGAACAACTTCATGAGAACATTCCCATCTTACTGTGCAACTTGGAGAAAATATTTCCGCCAACATTTTTTGACGTCATGGAGCATCTAGTCGTCCACCTCCCGTATGAGGCATTGCTTCGAGGACCTGTACATTACGGATGGATGTATCAGTATGAGCGGGCCATGAAATATTTGAAAGGAAAAGCTAAAAACCTCGCAAGAGTTGAAGGTTCTATAGTTGCCGGAAGTTTGACGGAAGAAACATCACACTTCACATCATACTACTTTGCACCGAAAGTACGTACGCGGAAACGATCTAGAAGAAGATATGATGATGGTGGTGTTGTGCCGACATATTTGGAAAAAGATGTTCCAGATATCTTTTGCCAAATTGGGAGATTTGGTGGGAAATTGAAAGAGGTTTGGTGGTCGAGTGATAAAGACCTCCATAGTGCCCACATTTATATTCTTCTCAATTGCGAGCATGCATTGATTCGCTATTTTGAAAGGTAGTTACACATTTATAAGTAAACTTATAATTACAAACACATATGTTTTGTTTGGAATTGATTAATTAACAAAAAAATGTACAGCCAATTTGTTACTCAAGTCGAAGAAGCAATTCCGAATATATCCACAAGTGAGTTAGACAGAAGGAAAGATCAACACTTTATTAAGTGGTTAAGGAAACATGTATTACAACGTTCTCTTTATTTTTCAATGTTCGCTGTTACTATGATTAATTTCAAAGTTATTTTTATTTTTACAGATTGATTATGATGATCCAGATTATCCCGCATGGTTTCACGAATTAGTTCAAGGTCCAGTTGCAAAGGTCACCACATCGCCGATGTATTTCACACGAGGCTATACTTTTCATACATATGAGTATGGTAGACAATGTGCGACAAGTAATTATGGAATATGTGTGAAAGGCGAAACAGATTTCTATGGGATCTTGCAGGAGATTATTGAAGTTGAATTTCCAGGGTTATTGAAGCTGAAATGCGTCCTCTTCAAATGTGACTGGTTCGACCCCGTCGTCAACAGAGGTGTTCGGGCTAACAAATTCGGTGTAGTTGATGTCAACGGTGGACGTAGATACAACAAATTCGAGCCTTACATATTAGCTTCCCAAGCATACCAAGTTTGCTATGTTCCATATCCTCAGATGACAACCTCGGGGATAAATTGGTTATCTGTTATCAAAGTTACACCACGTGGACGCATAATCGTTGGAGAAGAGCCACCTTTACAAGAAGAACACACCAATGGAGTCGAGGAACCTGATCAACAAGTTGATGCCATCCTTCTCATCGATCCGCATAATCGTGAATATGAAGATTTTCAAGACGATAACACAAACGAAGTTATTGAAGACGAGTTTAATAAAGATGATGATGTTTCTAGTGATGACGAAAACGATAATAATGTATCCGAATGATGTTTAATTTGTTTGATTAATGAATGTGTTTACTTTGTTTGATTATGAAAATGATGTTGCGGTTTGGGGTTTCGGTTTGAGGTTTAGGAAGAAGTAGAGGTTGATGTTATAAGTTATAGAAGTTGGGGTTTGGGGAGGTTTAAGAAGAAGTAGAGGTTGATGTTATAAGTTATAGAAGTTGGGGTTGGGGTTTGGGGTTTCAGGTTTAGGGATTTAAGAACATTTCCTCGTAACTTCCAAGTAAAGAGAAAACACGGACCTGGTTATTTCCACGTAAAAGAGTTTCCTCGTAAATTCCACGTAAACAAAAACGCGGGCCTGGTTATTTCCTCGTAACATTTCCTCGTAAAGTCCTCGTGGACTGGGCCTGGTTAATTCCTCGTAAATAAAAAGACGGGCCTGGTTATTTCCTCGGTAACTTTACGAGGAAAAAACACGGGGCTGGTTATTTCCTCGTAAAGTTACGTGGGCTTTACGAGAAATTAAACACGGGCCTGGTTATTTCCTCGTAAATTTACTTGGTGGTTACGAGGAAATATAATTGCCTATATAAACTCGAGCCACCACATTTCTCTCATTCATAGCAACTTCCTCTCTATCTCCTCTTAAGGTATTCCTCTCTACTTCCTCTCTAGATAGTTTAGGTAATTAGTTTAGGATTAGTTTAGGTGGTTAGTTTAGAGAATTTAGTTTATTAGGTGGTTAGTAGTATATTTATGTTTTTAGGTGGTTAGTAATATATATATTTATATTTTTTATTAATATGTTGAATTAATTTGTTTTTGTAGATGGTTAGAGCTAATAAGCTTAAGAAAGCGACGACTCATTACAGAGACCTGTTTGCCGGGCCTAGTACTCATATAGGCGCATCATCTTCATCTCCCGGTTCGGTTCCGGATACTGTCCCCGAGACTCAGTCTTTTCAGAGAGTCTCGCAGTCGCCTCCTCCTCCTCCTCCTCCTAATGCGGCCGAAGTTCATCCTGACTTGCTCGTGCCGCCGACGGCTCCTTATGCTATGTACACCGTCGATGACCTTCTTGCTCAGCCAGGCAGGGAAGGTTTACCAGTCCTAGACCCCGACCGAAAGGAAGGCGCTTACTGGTACGTTTCATGTTTAAATATTTTTTTTCTTTATAGCAATATTCAAATATTAAATAATGTTAATTTGTTTTTTTTCTATTCAGGTTTGGGGCCGATAGTCGTGTCGCTTGGACCGTAACCGAGGTGATCAAAGGTTATTTTCCCGCCGCACATCCGAACTGGAAAACGACGCCGAACCACGTCCGAAAGACGTGGTTCAAAATGTTCGCGGTAACTATTAATTTTATTTTTTATTATTCAATTTTTAAAATATTTTTAGACTAATGTTAATATTTTTTAATTTGGTTTACAGCAAAAATGGCGTTGGTCTATAGGAGTGAACGAGGACGTGAAGGAAACTTTTATCAAAAAGGCAAAAGAGCGATTGTTGGACACAGTGTCTAACTGGAAGGACGATTATTTGGTCGACGGTTATGAGCACGGGAAGCCCGCTGAGCTCACAACGGAGGTGTGGGATGGCCTCATACGTTATTGGAACTTGCCATCCTCGATCAGAGTCTCCAACAGCTGCTCCTCTTCCCGTCTAACGAGAGACGAGCATGGCAACTTGCCCATGCTTCACTCTTCAGGTCAAACACCACACGCCGGTGTCCGTCTACAAATGGTAATTAAATATATTTTTTTTAATTATATATATTTTAATTGATTAATTATTTTTAAAAAAAAATTAGGCTAAAGAGACGGGAGTTCTACCCTCTCTTAAGGAACTTTACGAGAGGACCCACAAGAACAAGGCTGGGAAATTTGTAGATCCTAGATCCGAGCAAATCTACAACGACGTTGTTCAGGTTGAAGAACGCCAAACCCAGCTGACCCAACAGTCCACCGATGGGACACCCGTTATATTATCCACAACTCAAGTGGATGAGATTTACGAGGAGGTAAAATTGTTTTCTTGTTATTTATTTAATATCTTTTCTTTTTATTATTGGCTAACATTTAATTTTTATTTTTTTAAAAGGTCATCCCTAAGAAAAAGGGACGTAGATTGGGGATTGGTTCCGTTAATGATGTCCCAAGAGCGACATCGTCTTATGCTCTGAGACGGAAAGATGAGACTGCTCAGCTGCGTGCGGAGTTACACGCGACGCAAGCTCAAATGGGTTCACTCGAGAGTTTCCTGGACCTTCTAGCGGCTGGAAATCCGCAATTGGAGCTAATGTTAGCATCGAGACGGAGACAATTGGGCATTCCATACCCAAACCAGAACGAGATGGACAGAAGGAACGACGACTCCCAGAACCCATAGCTCTTCTTTCCTTTTGTTGTAATATAAATTGTATAAAACTTAAATATTTATAAAATATTTTTGTTCTATTTAATTAATTTAATTTTTTTCAAAAAACTATTTAATTATATTTAATAAAATTATAAATGCAGGGAAAAATAAGTTTCGAAGTTAATTACTCGTTAATGTTACGGGGAATTAACTTCCGAAACTACTGTGGGATTTACGTGGAATACTTTACGTGGCTATTACGACGAAACCTAACGAGGGACTTACGAGGAGTATGTTACGTAGATTTAACGAGGAAAGGTTAGCTAGTAATTTACGAGGAAATATTTACATGTATTTAGCGAGGAAAAGTTAGTGTGTATTGTGCGTGGTTATTTTGCGTGATATTTACGAGGAAATTTAGGCCCACCTTTACGAGAAAAATTTTCCTCGTAAACTTTACGTGGATTTAGCGAGGAAAATGTCTTTATGACAAAAGTGGCACGAGGTTTACCATTTCGTAGTTATTTCCTCGTAAACCCTCTTTTACGAGGAAATAGCCACGAAATCTGCTCTCACTAAGTAATTGTTTCCTTGTAGTGTCACTAGTAGGAATCTTGTTACTTTTTCTATGAAAAGCAAAATATGTGCATGTGGTAGCTTTTTCTAAAATTCAATATTATACATTGTTGCAAATATAATATTATTTAATTATATTACGTTAATGTGATATAATTAACAATATTTGTGATCTAGAGAGCGATAGTTTGTACATGCTGTATTTTTCCCAAAAAAACCACGTTTTTTCCTAGTCAACTCAGCCATGAGATCATCAGTTTAATCTTAAAAATTCTACAAATGATGTCTGGTCTATCTTCGGTGTTCATCCGTAAATGACCAATATATATGGTAATCTCTAGCCACTTTGGGTTGCATGTAAATGTAATAAACATGTCAAGAAATTTATAATATTTAAATATAGCTATTGCATCAATGTAGTGTTGATGTATATATTGTGGTCCTCTAGTAAAACTTGATGAAATATAAATTCTTATGCCTTTTGATCATTTAGAGTTTCGACACCTGGCTCAAAAGCTTTTTAATGCTTTCATAGTTTTCAAAAAAGCTTCTTTTGACAAAGCCAAACGTAGCATAAACGATTTGATTCAACCCTTGTGTATCCGTCGAGAAGAAAATGCTAAATAACCTGCCTGATATGGTTATAGTTGGAGCTTCATATACCTCTCCAGTATTCTATACTTAAAAAACTATCGCATTGTGATAGATTTTGGTTTCCTACCGTTTGTTTCTTGATAACCAATCGATATGTCAAGACGAAAACCATCTTCTCTACAAGGGAACAATCGAGGATATTGAAGAGGCAAATATGATGGGTGAAGTTTGCTAATTCTATGAAATCTACATGTTAATATAAATAGTAATATCCCGTTTCTCCATATTCATGACATAATCTCTAGGAATAAGTGTTGCAACCTCATCAGCTGCAGGCAGATTGTGTATTCTTTCATCTGCAGCTCTTCCATCAATCAGCAGTAGCTTAAATTTTTCACCTCTCTCGACATCAAATCTATCCCTAGCTTGTTTGATAGCCTTAACATATGGATTATTCTCATCCAAAAGGTTCTTAAAAAGTTGAGCAATATTCTACTTCAGACATGATACCTCAACTTATGTAGCTCTGAAAAGTAATAATCTCCAATTTTTAAAAATTCCAATGTATTTTGATTTAACTAGAATACTATTGACGCAACAAAAAATTACCTATAATCATTGATGCAGTTTGAAATTTTTTTAATAGTATTATATATGTAGAGCTGCAGAAACTTGAGAATTTCACTTTCTTCTTGTAACATTTCACCCATTAAGTGATAATTTTCACCATTCATTTAAAAATATATGGACCATGACCATTGTTAATAGTAATGTTTATTCTTCCACCTAGTGATGTGAATGCAAACATTATGTTATATGCTCGAATAAATCACGAAAATGATTACTCAAAGCATCCCCTTTGAATAACAAATCTACCAACTCAGAAGGAGGATTTCGAAGAGTTGGGAGAACAATCTTTCCTCCTTTATAGCACATAGTAAGATCGGGTTATATGACTTTTTTGGTTTTTCTATTTTTTCATTGTACCACATATGAACTTTACAAAATTTGGATGCATGTCAAGGATCACCGTCATCTTGAGAAACTATAATAAAAATAAGATAACATTAGTATAAGAGATCATCTGACAATATTTAATATAACAATCTACTAATGTTCTGATGATGGTTATCCTTTATATGCATGTAAATTATAAAGGATTAGCTACTGAACATATATTTCCATCTGATGATTTATGTTGACGGAAATTAGATGTTCATTTGGTATATACATATTAGGTAAATTGACACCATTCACATTATGCTAGGATGACTGACCAATTTCATAATCATCATCATTGCAATAATTATCATCGTCATGATCATATTCACTCATCCACTGCAATATCTATTTTGATATGCTATATATACCAACATAGAAAAACATATGTATAATCTCCTTTAAATAATCAGTTAGCATGTTTCATTATGATGTTATTGAGAATCATTAACTTATTGTGCTATCTTCAGTATGGTCTTCTATTACAACATGTTGGACAATGTTTATGTGGACGTTTTCTTTGTCTATATTCCAATTGTTTTTTGTGCTCGTTTTCTTATCGACGCCTTCCTTATAACATGCCCTATACGTGGATTCGATATACTAACTGCTATCATAACAAAAAAAAAATCATAAATCACAAATCGCTAAAATAAAAAATATATAAGATTATAGTAAAAACTAGAAATAATGTATCTATAAAGAATTACCCGGCGGCACTAAAAATATTGGAAATTATTCTTCCCTGATTTTTTTCAATAAGAACACTTACATTTGATATGTTCAAAAAAATAAATAATAAGATAAAATGAAAATTAATTCATATAATCAAGTAATAACGTTAACAAACCCAATTGTACTCGAAATATCCACTAGTGAAATCCTGTAAGTAACATTAATTCCTAAAATATTCTTGTATCGTCTTTCCTTTGAAATAGTTATAAAACAAAATTATTACTAAAAATTAACTATTTTGTTAGTAAAGTCATATATAACGTTTTCTAAAGGTGGCGAAATGGTTGGTCAAGATGCTTGACTGGTATTGATCACTTGTCCAACATTTAAACTTACTTGACTATGCAAACTGATTATAGGTAAATCTACAACTTTAAAATGTTAAACAAAGATATTAGCAAAATATATCAATTAAACTATTTTAAAAAAGTTAAACAACCAACTAAATTTGTTATGTTAATAAAAATGTTCCTTCTAGCAAACATTTGATTCAAATTATAGGATCGTTAATCATAATGCGTATTTTATATATATGCAGTGAAAGTAGAATCATATGTTTACTAGAGTGGCGGAAAATCATCTGTAAAAATAGAAGAGAGGCGAATTTAAAATGGTTTTTGAAGAACCAAGCTTTCCTGTAATAATTATTAGTGTGTTAATATATTATTATTGAAAATATTAAAATAGAAATATACTCAATTATGTCATAAATTTTACTCTTCTGAAGTGAATATTTTCATTTACATCAACACTTATTATTGGTCTTGCACCTACAACAGATTTTTTTATAAAAATGTTAATGACATGTACTTTAGAATCTTTAAAAGATCAGTTTATGTTTATATATATATCTATAATAATAAAGGAAACTTTGGCACCTCCTTATTAAGCTACGTCAGTATGGAAGGATGGGCATTTTCCGCCACGTGGCAGCTTCTTAAAAATCTTCGAGAAATTTTGTTTTCTGTATGTGTGTTTATGGACTTGTTTTCTTTTTTCATCACTATGGGCCTTACTAATATTTAAGCCAGACCCATTAGTTTTTTAGGGTTTTCACCTCATAAGTCTTTCACCTTTCATTGCAGCAACGGTGTGCCTCTTCGGATCACAACATCTCCGGCAACGACAATGTACAGCTAACGTTTGCATTCATCTGTTGTACTCAATTAATCATTCGTCCATCCCGCTCCTTTCACTTTCTGATTCATTTAATCGTAATCATCACAGTCGAAAATAACCGATAAAACCTACTGCTAAATTCTATATAGAATGCGATGGATCTCCTTACCCCAACGCATTCAGACAAGCTTTACCAATGGCGAATTCATATGTTCTTCTTGCTGACTTGAAAACTGAGCGTCTTTCAAACACTGTCGATGTCAGGTCACTGAGGTTCTGGGAGGCAAAAAAATTCCGAGAAAAGCTCTATATGACTAAAAAGGTAACATGGGGAACCACCTTTTTCTCACTGAAGCTTCATTCATAACTTACAATTCCAATTGTAAAATTACTCACTTTCTTCTCAGTGAAAGCTCTGTTTTTTAGGATCTATCAACGCAAACTGGCTCAACACTTACAGACTCCTTCTTAGTTACGGCTATGTTTTCTCCATTTCTAATTTTGACGTGACACGAAGCAACAAAATTTTTGATTCTCTGACGCCCTGCCAATCGTCCAATGAAGAAACCACAAGGATAACAGCCTCTCACAATGCCAACGAAGAACTCCAAACATCAAAGAGGCTAAAACAGAAAAAAGCTTGAGGTGCTCTCTGTCTCTCTGAGGCTGAAAGATTGCGTATCTAAGTATCTATGAGCTATAATTATTTCTTCTACATTTATTTGTTTTTGAGAATCTTTCTGCGTATGGGTTTGACTTCATAAGCTGAACAACTTTTATTAGTTTCAGCCTCGAAGGTTCCCTTTTTAGAGCTAACTTCATTCATGAGAAGTGAAAAACTAAACAAGATCTAAATTTTAAGCTAGATGATGAATGGACAAAATTAGTCACAGGGCGTGTTCATCTTTGATGACAAGGTGTACAACAATCTTTCTCCAATATTTATGTCTATGATCTATGTTTATTTCTTCTACCTATTTTTTTTTAGTTTTGGCAATCCTTGTTTGTAGGGTCTGATAGGGAACTCATCTTCAGCTTAGGAACTATGGAAATCAAAATTGTGTGTTTTCATTATACTACATCTTTGGAATTATGTACATTGGTGTAATTTTTTGTTACTCGGTAAGATTTTAACTTAGCCTTTTTTTTCTTATCACTTTTCAAGATTGGTTAGAGTTATCTAAATTTTACTGCTTTTCTTTCTCAGTACTCTTCCTAGATTTTTTTCAAGTTGTGACTCTATTCTTCATTCCAGAATTCCCTAAATTGCTGGTATGTTTATAGCTTAGTGAACCCTTTTACAAAGTATTTATCTTTTTAAAAAACATGCAAGGTGATGATATCAACGGTATGTAGGAAAAATGGGAACAAGAAAAGAATGTACGGCTTCATTGCAGGCTCTCCGTGTAGATGATGTTGAAGTCTCTGAAGCTCTTTATTAGTCTCCACAAGCCATTTTGGGTGACTTCTCTCGAAATAACTATAAAAAAAGCTTTTTTGAATGCCAATCGCTTGAGAAACGTCAAGTTATCCTCATGTTCATGATTAACTGATGTGCCTGAAGCTATTTATTAGTCTCGATTGTATTTTTAATGACCTTAAGGTGGATATTTTGTATCTGTGAAAAATTTCATGTTCTTTTTGGTTTGGTAATGGATTCGTGACGAATCATTCGTCTAAAACCAATACCAACTGAGCAGATTCGCTTCCATGACCAGCTTATGGCCTTGGAAAATACCACAACAGCTACCTGGTTTCATTATCCTCTACATGTAGCTCTTGCTTACGATTCTAACAATTATATTTACACAACTATACTTTTAAAATTGCCAGACATCCTAGGTAAACTCAGTGCAATGAGGAGCACTATCAACGATGACACTCACGGGGCAGAGCTTTCATGGTGACTCTATGTATAGAAAGTACTTTGTACAATTAAATTTCCAGTTGGTTGTGATCTTCTACTACTTTATATTTCACTGCCCCTCTCATTAAGCTTGATAACATTGCATTTTACAAGGATATAATTGTGTGTTATTCTGTTTGATGGTTTGGCTTTTGTATTTCATAACAAATTGGAAAGTTACGTGTTTGAGCCCAAAATTTTGCTGGTCACTACCATAAATCCCAAAATCATTAGAGGTGAAAACAATTTATTTCGCATATTACATTTAGAATTCTATAATGCATATGCTATGAAACAATGTGTTTTCAAACACCAAAGCATACCAATGACTAAGCATCCTAAATGCAGTCCGGTTGTTTCTAAGAGACAATTGTTGGAAAAGAACATTATGAAAAGTAAGTTCACCTCATATGAAAATTACATATCCACCACATCGCGTGCATTAAAAAATATTTGTCTTTGATTTCATCTTACCTTTTCCATTCTGCCACCTTTATCCTTAGGTTGGTTAGGGTTGGACAAACAACAAACTAGACTGCAGGTTCATCTAAGCTTCTTTAAGATCAAAATATAGAAATACTTATGATTTTTGAAAAATACTTTATTCTTATTCAAATATTTGAACGTAGACCATCTATATTTCCCATCATCCTGCCAGTACGTATAAATATTCTGCAAAATGTTGTTAAAGACATTCTTCTCATTTTAATAAGATTTCGATAAGGGTGCTTACTTAACTTAATGCTTAATCAACGTTGTCAAGAAAATGTTACGTATAACTTTTGAACCATGAAAATCAGTGGATTTGTTGTCATAGTTATTTTTAAAATTTCATACTCAATACATGTATTTGTTCTTCAATTTTTAAAACTGAACAGACTTGCATATGTTTTTATAATCAATCATTCGGGCAAAACTATCGGCATCACGGTTGAAGTTCATAAAATAAAATTTTTGCCTACTCAAAGTATTTAAAGGCTGGTCAAAGAAACCGAATCCGAAGAACCGACTTCAATACGAAAAAGTATACTGAACCTGAACCAAAAATATGTAAATATCTGAACGGGTTCAAAATTTTTGTATTTGAAGAACCGAAACCAGAACTGAACCCGATCCAAATTGAAATATTTCGGTATCCGAATATACCCAAGTCATATTTATTTACTTGAATATAGTAGCTCTTTTAAATTTAATATCCAAAAAATATTCAAATTGTATAAAATATTTGAATATATATATATATATATATGTATACAAATAGTCAAAAGTAAATATATAAAATAACTAAACAATAATCAAAACACTGAAAATACTTAAAATATTTGTTCATTCTCCATCCAAATATTCAAACCAAACTAATTTTTATGTTAAGTTTAGGTTATTTGAGCATAAATTATTCAAATTTATATGTTATATATTATTTAATTCTTATATGTTGTGTAATTTAAAGTATATATGAATTTTAAATTTTTTTAAAAAAATTAACGGGTTATCCGAACCCAAACCCTAACCAAAATTTCTAAACATTCAAATGGGGCTAAAATCTTAACCCCAAAAACCCGATATCCAAATAGACACAAAAGAATTCAAATGGATACCCGAAAGCCACCCTTAAAGTATATAGTACTCTTTCAAAATCTTCAATATATATATTCGCCTCGGTTTAAAATACTTTCTTAAAATATTTCAAGATTGAAAGTATACAATATAAGTAAACAAAAGAAATATAAACTATAGTTTCTTCAGAGTCAACTGACATCTTAAGATCAAATTTTTACTTAACAACTAATTATGTATGCCAAATGTTTATCTAAAATAGTCCGGCGGTCAATTAATCATTGCTAATTTAAAATAATTAACATGAATAGCTCTCACCAAAAATGCTGCAAGTCATACAGCTACACATCACCTATGAAAACATTTCTCTAGCAAAATAAAGTAAACACAAAAACTCTCATACGTTAGTCGCCAATAAGAAAAAGCAAACACATGCACGCCAACGTTCCCTAATCTACAACAAACAAAATTTCTACTGCATTATATGAAAAATTTAATACATTTGGAAGATTCCATCGCATCAGACTATTAATATACACCCACAACAACAACATATACAATACCACTACAGAGATTTAAGCTTGCTTAACAAATAACATCCAAAAAGTTAACAACAATAAGTAACAAAAATATAAATAACCTGCGCGTAGCGCGGACACACTCCTAGTATATATATATATAAACTTACATGGTAATCTTGGAGGTCAAGTCAATTGAATTAAACTTTCAATTGTTTTACGACCCACTACATAAGAAAAACATCTCAATCATTCTCCCGTTCAATATATAAAGGTATCTCTAATGATTACCCTCTCAATAACATAAATATCCAGCCTTTATTCTCTATTACGTGTTTTGATGGATATATATGCGAATCTTATCTTTGGAATGTGGTAAAATAGTTGAAGATTTTCCGTTGTATGATGATATTCCATGTCTAGAGGAGCAATTCTCTGAAAATCGTTAAACATAATAGTGAATGAAGAAAGCGTTGATTGTGATATGGAGTGTAGGTCTTTTGAGTACTGGTAAGATTTGCTGAAGATTTATGGTATAATAAAATACATTATAATTGTATATAATAATATCATATGGAAATTAAATATTTATTATAAATTTTTGATTGGAAAATAGATACATAAACATAAATAGTTAAATCTAAACGTCTGAATATTTTAAATATATACATTAATATATAGTTTTACTATGATAATGCTAGTTTATAAATAAAATACAGTTATATAAATAAATTATGATATGTTCATTTGTTCCAATGGTATGTATTATTATTTCTGGTCAATTGTATTAAATACTTGAAGATACTGTAAATTGTTACTCTTTGAAATCATAAATTCAATAAATAGTTTAGTTACCATTTACTATGAAGAAAAAAACTTAATCAATATAAAATATGAAGGTAGAAAATTATAAGAAAAAATCCCCTAAATAGCCATAAACTATTTTTGTCACAAAATAGCTTCAAAAAATAGTTCTAAGGAGAAAATGATCAAAATAAGTTTTTATTAAGGTGTAAATATACACTTATAGGGGTTAACAAATATAGACTTATAGTTTAGATTTATAGGGTGTGGTTTCATGGGTGGGTTTAAAATTTTAGAAATAAGAAATTAAATTTCAAATTTTGAAAATAAAAAACAAAATTTCGGTCATTTTTTTAATGCTATTTTGGTGACAATAACTTAAAAGAGATTATTTAAGAGAATTGCTCAAATTATAATCATTATTTGAATATGAAAGGTTTGAAAAAAAATGTTGTAACCAAAAAAGCTAAATAAAAGCACCAAAATAATTCAAATGGACTTCTTCACAATGACAAAATAATCATTTCTGTCTCTCCATTTTGATCTGTTTTGTAACTGATCGTTGATCTTAAACATCAATCTTCTGGTTGCCATTGGTTTGACTTTCGTGTATGTGTGTCTACCAGAGATGATTCAGAAAAATCTTTGGCACTTATAAGCATCAAAGACTGCATAAAAAATTAAATAAGTAAAAAGATAATTATTATATGGAATTATATGATGTATAAATAATATGAAGAGCATCATAATTGTGAGAAATTCTCAAGCCACTCATCATAATGTCTTGATCATCACAATAATAGTTCACAACATAAGATTAGCTTTCACACTTATTATTGTTCCCTTTGAGAGAATTCTTAAAATAAATCTTTTCTAAACGGTGTAGTTAAACAACTCAGGATAAACTAGTATGTGATCTAGCTGAAAAAGATACAAATTTGGAGTTTCTATTAGAATCAAAATAAAATGAATGTAAAATATATAAAATTACCTCATTGTATTCACGCATAAATGATTGGCTCTTATTCCGAGGAAATTCTCAGCAATTTGATCGAATTTCAAAAAACTTCGTCTCATCATAATTGTCATGTTCATGCACAACCAAATAATATCTATAAACATAAAAAAATAATTGATAAATTAAGTTACTTAATTTCTAATGTTATAAAACTAAATACACAAAATTAATAGAATATACTTTAGGAAAACCATATTAACATCGCTACATGTCTTAACAGTTGTATTTTGGTTAAGTTTCGTTATCATCAGAAAATTCACCATATTTTTTGAACTTTAAGATTAAGGTTTTGCATATCTAATAATACTAAGTCCATTTGATGTCACACAACAAACAGTTTTCCAAACTTACATGTAAAATAAAACTTGATTGAAATAGTGTATATACGAAAAAGTCATAAAATTCTATAAACAGAATATTTACCGATGTTAACTCTAAAATATTTATGAAGTCTTCTGAGGATTTCTTAAAAAGACCTCACTGTGAATATCTAAAGAATTGGCGAATGATGGCTGACTAAAAGCACTTTCTTAATTATTTGATGATTACTAGGAAACCTATATGGATAAAATAACAACAAATTAACATTATTTAATAATGTGTAATCATTTCCTTTTAAAAATTATAATAAATTGAATATACATACTTATTTCTGAAGTTATCAACATGTTCAATGGTAGATCAAACAATATTTTTGTAGCACTGAAAATATTAGAAATGCTAATTTACCTTGAATACCCCAAAAATAAATTAGACATGAACTGAATATATTACTATATATTATATATAAACATGATAAATGAGAAATTTACTAAAAATTGTTATACTTCCTAGGATTTGACAGACATAACACACATGACACATACCACAACCGCATCGGCATAATCAAATGTTTATTTTGCAATGATCTCTCAATAAAGTACATTTAAGTGCAGACTCACTGATATTTGTTATATATAAGATATTAGATCGTTGATTATATGATATAAATATAACATTACTTTACTTTGTTATCTTGCAAATCAGTTGGAATTTGGAAGAGTTGTTTGACTTTCCTTTAGTCTTCACTTCTTCAATGTTACCAACTTCAATATTTGTGAAATGAAATCTATAATTAAAACAAAAACAATATGTCAAACATGAGTGATTATGAACTTAAACATTGGGAAAAGGTATTTTTTTATTTTGATACTAAATATCTAAAGAATATTGTTACCTATCAATATGTTCATTCATATTATCCATCCAACAACTAACCAAAATCAATGAAATATTTTTCTCGTACATCATCAGAAAAATATGTCAATGCTTTGGTCCTAATTGTCCTTAGGATATCAGTTTGTAGGAAATGAATTGGTCTTGAACTTGCCACCGTACTTTTTTAGATTGGATGTGTTTATTGATAAAGCTTGACCTTTGTTTAAAAGATGTTTATGTTTTTGTACCAGTTCATCCTCAATAGATGCGTGCAACCCCTATGAAAATTTAAAAATATGCATATGTAGTTTAATAAGTCATTAAGGAATCAAACCAATATCTATATATAATAGCAAACCGGTTTTTGTTCACTTGTGACATCATCATTTTTTATAGAAATTCTTATTTTTTGATCCAATGGTCAGAATTGTCTTTGGGTTATGATCTAAAAGACATGAAACACTCATATTATGAATGTTGATGTCATCAAGAAAATATACATTTGCAACTCTTCCTTGAAAGGTTATTTATTTTTTTAAAAAATATACATTTCAAAGGTTATCTATTTTAAACAAAAAATAATAATCTGATCCAATGGTTAGAATTTTCTTTGGTTATGATTTAAAGGACACAAAACACTCTTGTTATGAATGTTGATTCATCAAGAAAATATATCTTTGGTAATTCTTCCTTGAAAGATTATTTATTTTAAGAAATTATATTTTTGGTAACTCTTCCTTAAAAGGTTATCTATTTTGAACAACACATCTCTTTATGATGAACAAACATACTTATCATAATTTCTTTTATTACTTTAGAAAATATCTCTCAATGATGAAAAAACATACATTTTCATAATATTTTTTTTTGTTTAAAAACTGAAGATATATTATCCAAGAGTCATATACCTTTTTAGCAACTCTTCCTTGAAAAGTTATCTATTTTAAGATAGTATACATTTAGCAACTCTTTCTTGAAAAGTTATATATTTTAAACAACACATCAGAACAAACATACTTTTTCATAATTTATTTTATTATTTTAAAGTATGCCCAATGATGAAAAACATACATTTTCATAATATTTTTTTTGTTTAAAAACTGAAGATATATTATCCAACAGTCATAATTGTTTTTATCTAATCTCTTTATTATTAAAAAATATGCCTTTCCTATTTTTTGTTATTTAAAAATATATCTCTTTATGATGAGCAAACATACCTTTTCATAATTTATTTATTACTTAAAAATATCTCTCAATGATGAGGAAACATACCTTTTCATAATATTTTCTATTTTATTAAGAAAATATACCTTCGGCAACTTTTCATTGAAAGATATTTATTTTAAATAACACATCTCTTTATGGATGAACAAGTACACCTTTTCATAATTTCTTTATTATTTTAGAAAATATCTCTCAGTTATGAACAAACATAAATTTTCATAATTTATTTATTATTTAAAAAATATCTCAATGATAAACAAACATTCCTTTTCATAATATATATATTAAACTGAAGATATATTATCCAATGGTAATAATATTTTTTATCTAATCTCTTTATGATGAACAAACATACCTTTTGATAATTAAGTTTATTATTTAAAAATATCTCTCAATGATTAACAAATATACCGTTTCATAATATTTTTCTTGTTTAAAAAACAAAAGAGATACAATTCATGTATTCTCGCAACTCTCTATTGAAGAGATTCATTTCAAACAAAACATACCTTTTAGATTACCCATTGATGTACTCACTACAAGAAAACAAGCATTAGCGACATACATTAAAGACATCAAAATAATGTCGCTAATTAACGTCATTTACAAGTATCTAAACGACATATTATCACATGTGTTGTTAATATGATGCTAATTAGAGGCACCAATATATGTCACTAATTTACGTCGTCATAGTAACAATTTAACATCACCCAAGCAATAAACGACGGTACTTCATCGTAATATAAACGATACTTTTCAAAACGTTGCTACTTCGTGCAAAATATATATACCGCTAAACCGTCGTTATTTAGCAATGTATTAACGATGTAATAAAATGTCATAAATATTAACGACAAAAATTCAAAATGTAGTCACATAAATGTTGTTTGCACCTAATTTATCCTGAACTTTTAACGAAGTGAAATATTTTGTACTCTAAATGTCGTTATTTACAACCCTAAAAATCAAATTTTAACCCTAAAGGCTAAATTAAAAATCTCACTATAACATAAGCTTTTTGTAACTTCCCTATAATTTAACTTAAAACGAAATTCTAAACTTTTTTAAAAAAACTTCAATATCTTTAATTTCAAACTTTAGTCCAAATCTCAAAACATTCTCCCAAACTTTAAACCTTAATCATAATCCTAACTCTATTGAAATAAACCAAAAAACATAAACCAAATATCAGTGTAAAAATGAATTTTATTTAGAAAAGATAAAACTACAAAACGCTTGTCTCTATTGTTAGGGATCTATCTCTGGTTCTTTTTCAATATATGTTTCTAGTGTTCTCATCTTCAACCGGTTCGGCTGTGTCAAAAAATTTTGTCCTTGGGTGTAGTTTCCAGGTGAAGGGGAACACTCCCCAAGTAGACGACGAAACCACAGTCGGGCTGGTGGTTGTTCTTTTTTGTAGTGTTGATAATTACAATCTTGTTTATTTTTGTTCATCGTCCTTGTGTGGTTCATCCTAAGTTGAAGAAATCTCCACTTTCTCTCTCACCTTATTCTTCAGAGCCTAATAGAATCCAAAATTATCTATCAACAATATCATTTCTAGAACATGAAGCAAATCATGTAGCACAACCAGTCTATTCATAAATTAAACTATCACAGATAATAAACGCAAATTGTATGGCAAAGAAGGTGACCAAAGAAAAAAAAATCTTATTATAAAGGTTGCCGCTGATGATGAATGATGAATCAGTGATTCCTAATATTATTCCTATTAACATTTAGTGGAAAGAATTTTTTTTTTACTAACAATAGAGATGTGTGAGATTGTGTATGTATACTGATGGATTCAATGTTTTTTTTAATTTATTTGCTAAAGTAATGTTAAGTTGATTATCTTTAATACAAGTCCTAATTTTTATTATGGTTTTTGAAACACTTGATTACAGAATATGCCCGGTTGTCAAAAAAATAATTCCAACGGTTTTGTTTCACATGTTGAAATGAGTCAATTTAATAATAAATATTTTACCATGTATGGTAGTCAAAAAACATAAGAAAAATATGTTACTAACATTTTATAATGAGCAAGGTGAAAATATTTCTATGAATTTAATTAGTTCTGCTTATTGAAGTAAACAAATTCTACCTATGTTTTTTTATTGCAGGACTACCCTTATAATAAATGAAACAAGTCATAAATTTGTATATTTCATTTAATTTAAAATTTAGTATTTTATATGTAATTTTATTTGTAATAATAATTCTCATTCATCATTATTCAGAATGTGTTGATATGATTATGGATATGGAAAGAGACCCGAACTCCACTCTGATATCCCAATCTGAAAAATAATTTTTAAGTATCTCAATCTGCCAAATGGTTAAGGCAAAAAATGGGCCGGCTCCGTCCCTATTTTTTATAGGAAAAAAAAAGTTTGTATCTAATGGTCAATTTGTTTTAATTATGCAATCTAAAGGACATAATTTAGTTCTTTTAAAAAGATGGGGTCATCATTTATTAAAGCAAATGACTTCTTGTTCGATTTGTGGTTGTATCCTGATCTCTGGTGTATCACAGTGCGGTTTTCCGGTGACATTACATGCGCCTCAGGTGGCTCATGATTGATAATCATGGCTGGTCACGTTGGAACGGTGGCTCCTTTAAGATCTCCATAACGGCAACGAGCAACGTCAATAGATCTCCAACATCAATGCTTTGTCTCTGGTGATGAATAATTGATAACGTCTCGTCGTCAACAACACAACGTCTCATCAATAATGCCAATGGGTGTCACGCAAGAAGACCAAAAAAGTAGGAAAAAGAAACATAGAAGAAAATCAAAAGTGAAAGAGATGATAGAATAAGAAATAAAAAAGATCAAAGGATAATGGTTGCTGGTTGCAGCGTTAGCGTCAAATAAAAACACTATAACATTTACCCCTGTTCTTTTGGCAAACGCCACCTCTAGCGTCAGCGACACAAAGGTTCAAGTATTTTTGTTGCTGTAACTCGAGATTGCAGAGAGAGCACTGACAGCGGTGTTAATAATCAGAGACGCAGCGGCATATTTCGGTAAATAATTGATCGCTAAAAAGCTAGCGTCAGTTACGACTCACACCGTCGATAGTTACAAGTCATACTGGCGATTATTGTAACTCATACCTGCGACACTTTTTATCTCACCACCATTGTCAGCGTGTTTTATTTCTTGTCGCAGACGCTAGACGCGGCGATCATGCCCCGAACAAGGATCTCTTAGAACAAAGGATAATAAGAACAACTTTTCTTATTGTTTAGAAACTACTCAAAACTAAAGCTCACAATGTTTCTCATAGATCTCTTATGGAACACCTCTCCATAAGGTCTATATTTATAGTGAAGGACAATTCCCTTTAACATGTGGGATATGGAAAACACAAACCTAATCTAATAGAAAACTTCCTTTTCCTATTCTAGATTTTCTTTTTGTGTTTATCTCTTAACATATTAAACATCTAATAATATGTTAAGTTTCCACAAGCTTGGAATTACCCAACAATCACCCCCTTAATTCCAACTTGAATTAGGGAGACCAATTTCTTGAACTCTGATTAAGCTCCTCATTTGCTTGAACTTAATCCTTGCTAATGGCTTGGTTAAGATGTCGGCCTTCTGCTCAACACCCGGAGTTTGCATGTATCGACTTAGTACACGAACTGTGTAACACACACCTAATCTTGTGTGAAGTAGATACCCCAAACATCCTATGCTTCTTCTGAAATCCGTAGCATTTATCTCTGGTTCATCGTGAGTCATGTTACACACTTCCATCTTTGTGTCACACAACCAGAAGTCTCCTCCTTCATTCTTGCGATACACTGATGTGCACTTCCTAAAGATCATCTCCTTTAGGACCAGATCGAGTTTTATGTTCCACGCTCTAGGTGTTTGGCGTAACCCATACAAAGCCTTGTGTAACTCATAAACTCGATCTTCTTCTCTTTTCCTTACAAGCTCCCATGCTTTGTTTCTTGTGGTAGACTCCAACTTGGCTACCATCTCTTCAACCAATAAGTAGTTTGACATCTTCGACTTAGCTGAGGTAAACTCTCCTCCTCCATTGATGCAAGCTAGATTGAACATACATGAGGCAAACTCTCCTCCTCTATCGGTACAACCAAGATTGAACTTAGGTGAGCCAAACTCTCCTCCTCGATCGAAGTGAAATCTTTTGAACCGATAGAATGCCTCATTTTTCTTCTTCAGATGAGTCACACATTTTTTCGCGTGTGCTACACAACCGAATATCCTAAACTGCTTGATATTTGGTTTCTTCAATATGAGACATTCATTTGGCTTTTGATCCTCTTCATGAATCAACTCCAACGATTTTGTCACACGAAACATGGTTTTAGTCGGGAATGACTGTCTAATATGCTTCCCTGCTAGACATGTGTCACACACGCTTTCTTCGTGTGTTACACACGGCATTCCTACGACCATCTCCTTATGTCTAATCTGCTTCTATGCTAGACATGTGTCACACACGCTATCTTCGTGTGTTACACTCGGCATTCCTACGACCATCTTTTTTTTTACCATGTTGTTCATCACGCCATAGCTTATATGTCCTAGTCGAGCATGCCACCTCCATGTTGCATCTTCATCTCTGACATGTAAACACTGCGGATAACTAATCTCCATCGGGGTCTTGTAGAGACGGTTTTGAGATCTTGTTACACGTACAAGCAACCTGCCACACAAATCTGTGAGTGTTAAATAGACATCTTTCATGTTAACCTCACATCCGTTTTCTGTTGCTTGTCCAAGACTCAATATGTTATGCTTCAGGTCGGGTATGTAGTATATGTCTTTGAGTGCCTTTCTCTCCAGTCTTGCACACAAAGGTAACAACCCCTTTTCCTACGATATCAACACACGATCCATCACCAAACTTCACTTTCCCTTTGGTGTTGAGATTCAAACTCGAAAAGAACTCCTTGTTTCCCGTCATGTGATTGCTCGCTCCATTATCCAAATACCAAACACTTGCATTGCCTTTGTCGATATCAAGATTCTTCGGAATCACCTTGTCTTCATTCAAGAATACCACCTCATGTACATAGAGGGCATCGGCCTCTTGTGTTTCATTTAAGTTGGTTTCTTGATTCCTCACTGACTTCTCGGGACATGAATTCGCATAGTGACCCGGCTTGTCACATCTCCAACATATCAGCTTCGAACGATCCTTCTTCGAGTTTTTGTCTTCGGTGTGTGACACATGACTTTGGTTGTGTAACCTACCTCGACCTCTGCCTCTTCCATTCCGTCCTCTACCTCTACCACGAAAATCTCCATAGTTCCTCTGAACTTGGTGATTGTTATCTGAAAACATAAAGCTTCCCTTGGTCTTCTTTTGAATTTCTTCCCCTACACGCTCCTCATACGCCTTTATCCTTCCGACTATGTCCTCAAAACCCGTAGAGTTGAGTTCTAGGACTTGCTCAAGTGATGCTACGATCTGGATATACTTCTGTCTTGGAAGACCCTTCAAAAACTTCTTAACCATCTTGGATTCTTCTATGTTTTCTCCCAACGAGGCTGCCTTGGATGATAACCCTGATAGCTTTCCCGCAAAGTCATCCACAGTATCATTATCATCCATCTTCAACCTGTCGAACTCCGTCATCAATGTCTGAAGTCTCGCCTCCCTTACACGATCAGCTCCAAGGTGTCGTGACTTGATGGCGTCCCAGATGTCTTTTGATGCGGTTTGTTCTCCCACCTGGAGAATCAAAGTTTCGGGAATGGATTGAAACAAAAGAGCAATCGCAACATTGTTCTTCTTTTGATCATCCGAACCGGGGTCTATCGTGTTCCACACATCATGAACACGGAGTAACACCCTCATCCTTATCGACCAAACTGTGTAGTTTGTCGAGTTCAGCATCGGACATTGGATGGATGCAGATCCAAGGTCTTTGCGCGTGGAGCCCTATTCACGTCAGCCATCTTGTGTCGCGAATTCTTGCTTCACAGCCACCAGGATCGAAGCTTCAACTTAAGCTTTGATCGAAGCTTTAACTTAAGCTCTGATACCAATTGAAGGATCTCTTAGAACAAAGGATAATAAGAACAACTTTTCTTATTGCTTTAGAAACTACTCAAAACTAAAGCTCACAATGTTTCTCATAGATCTCTTATGGAACACCTCTCCATAAGGTCTATATTTATAGTGAAGGACAATTCCCTGTAACATGTGGGATATGGGAAAACACAAACCTAATCTAATAGAAAACTTCCTTTTCCTATTCTAGATTTTCTTTTTGTGTTTATCTCTTAACATATTAAACATCTAATAATATGTTAAGTTTCCACAAGCTTGGAATTACCCAACAAAGACAACTTGAAACGAAATCAGTCGCCAACAAGTTACCGGAGACACAAATAGCGGAGGCCACTGTCGCTTCTATTCCAGCGTTTGATTTATTTATGATTTTTGCCGCAACGACTTGTAAAATAAATTGGTTTTATCTTGCTACCGGAGTATTTGTCATGATAATAGATGTAGTTTTGGTCGCTCCCGATAAGCACAACATCTGTGAAAAGAACACGCCCTGGTTATCTCTTTTTGAGTCTTTGACTGCCATACTTTTTTTTTTTGATATTGTTGTAGGGTTTTGCACAAAAGAATATAAATATGTGCCGATCAAATAAATTAATTTGGAGGAAACGATTGGTTTAATCAATAACAAAGTAAACTGCTTTGTGATAATCTGGTCGTAACAGTGGGTGTTCGCATAATCAGCGGCTGAATTTGGTCTTAGTTTATAAACTAACGAATAAAATTTGTTTAGGATAAAAACTATGTCATCTACTCACTTCAATCGTCGTCTTCAATCCACTGAATCATAACTTCTCAAAGGCGCCATTTACACAAATTGCAAAATCGTCATCATCTCTATGAAGAGTCGTCTCGTTTCGCAAACTTATATATATATATTATATATATAATAGATTCTATAGGTTTACAGATTTCTCTTTTTTGAATATATGTTAAATTTATTCAAAAGAAAATACGATTTGTACAACTAGTGTAGCAGTTTTTTAAGAAAATAAACACTACAGAGCTTCTATGGGAAACCATAATACTGAAGTCATTTTGTGGCTAGCCACAGAGATAGTCCTGCTGCGAGCTTGAAATTTCCTTGTTGATGAAAAACTAAGCATTCGGTTTCCAACACATCGATCCACCATTTTTGCAAGTGCTACTGCTGTGGTAGGCATAGCCCCATGTCTCCGTTCGTTTTCTTTCCTTCCACAGAGAAAATATAGTGGCTTGAATAGTGTACCTTGTAAGGAAAGTTTCAAGTAGGCCTCGACTAGTATCCATACTCAAGTCCATTAAGTCCGACCAACGCGTTAGTGTATCTCCCTGCAACAGACCGGAGATTAAGAGGGACCAGACCTCCGATGAGTAAAAACATTCAAAGAATAGATGCTCTCGGGATTCCAAGGTGGCGTGGCAGAGGACGCACGATGGATCCGAGTTAGCATTCCAGGCGAGCATTCTGTTTCCCGTAGACAGCCGATCGTGGACTGTAAGCCAATGTAAGAAAGCGTACTTTGGAGTGCTGTGTGGAAACCATATCGCTTTCCACCATGCAACTGGTGGTACATGCTTCCGGATTAATTCCCAGGTTTGCTTCGTTACAAAATGAGGCTTGAACTTACCGCAGCCATGTTTCCAGAGGGATTGATCAGGCATCGATGTCATCTTCTCTCCGTTGTACTGCAACGAGGTTTCAAGCTCATTATAAACGTCAAGACGGTGATTCCTCCTTCTCCTGCTTACCATTGCCCTATGAACTGTTGAGTTTAGTGAAATACCCATATCAATACTGCCTCTCGGTCCCAAGAGATCGTGTAATCTTCCCATAGACAACCAAGAATCAAACCAGAACGAGGTTCCAGTGCCATCGCCAACTTTCATCCTGTGGAAATCTTTCGCCTTGTCTCGATGGTTTGAGTAGTTTCCTCCACACCCAAGAGCCATTTGTAGTTGTATCCGGAATGGACCAGAAGTTTCCGCGCTTTATCAAGTAAGTTTGAATCCACTTAGTCCAGAGAGAAGGTTGACCAGAGAGAAAGCGCCATAGCATTTCAAACAGTAGACATTATTCAGGTCTTTTAGGGATCTAAGTCCGAGACCCCCTTCGGCGTTTTTCGCGATTTACTATATCCCATGAAATCTTGGCCTTCCGAGAATTCAGAGCAGGACCCGACCACAAAAACGCTGAGCAAAGACTGTTTAACCTCCTTGATGCATTTGCCTGGGTAACAAAACCCGCCATCCAGAAGTTTACGATACTTAACATCACAGATTTTATAAGTTGCAGTCTTCCTGCATAGAGAGAAATCTGTTTGTCCAGAGACTAATACGATGCTTTATTTTCTCAATCAGAAACATTGTAATCAGACTTTCCCATTCGTTTAGGAAGTAACGGCAGTCCTAGGTATCGGACCGGTAACTTGCGTGAGGTAAAAGCAAACCGTTGCTCAAGGGTTTGGATTGATTCAGCAGAGATTCCAGCATAGTAGATTGTTGTTTTTTCCATACTTATCTTCAACCCAGAAACTTTCCCAAAATAATTGAAGACATCAACAATGCTTCCACTGATCAAACTCTTCCATCGGTGAAGACCATAATATCATCTGCGAAGCTTGAGTGGGTAAGTCCTAGGTTCTTACACTTCGGATGAAATCCAAGATGGCTATCAGCAGTGGCTTTGTCTAGCATTTAGACAACACGTTCATACATATAACAAAAAGATATGGAGATAATGCACAGCCTTGGCGCAATCCCCTCTCACCTTTAAGATATCCAGCTAACTCCTCATTCACTTGGACCGAAAAAGAAGGAGTTGTAATACAAAGGGATATCCAATGAATAAACTTTGCCGGGAAATCCATAGCTTTCAGGGTTTTAAGAAGGAAGCTCCACTGGACTGAGTCGAAGGCTTTAGAGATATCTATTTTTAAAGCACATCTAGAGGAGATTGCATCCTTGTGGTAATCCTTGACAAGTTCAGTTGCGAGAAGACGATTCTCAATGAGCAGCCTGCCTTTCACAAAAGCAGTCTGATTTAAAGCAATGAGCTCTGGGAGAGTGACTTTAACCTGTTAGCAATTATCTTTGAAATGACTTTGTAGATAACATTGCAGCAGGAGATTGGTCGATAATCTTTTCATCTCCCTAGCCATTGTTTTCTTCGGTATGAGAGCCAGAATCGTTGAGTTAATTCCTTTAGGTAGAAACCCCTTCGTAAAAAATGATTGTATCGAGATGATGAACTCTGATCTTATCACTGGCCATGCTGATTTAAAGAATTCCACAGTGTATCCGTCAGGTCCTGGCGATTTATCATCCGGCATTCCAAATAAGACCTTTTGTATCTCCTCTGGTGTTACCTATTTCATTAACTCATTTTGCTCAGCTCCAGAACACCTATAGGGTAAGAGGATCGCAGACTACTCAGCTCGATATCTTCAAATCCGATGGTTTATGTTGGAGAAAATCTCTAAAAAAAACCCTCATCTTCCGTTTTTATATCTTCAGGATTTCGAACAACCCGACCATCTCTGCAGAGTAATTCCTTGATGGAATTGTGGGTCTGATGAAGTGTTGCTGCTCTATGAAATGCCTTATTATTTTTGTCCCCTATATCCAGCCAAAAAAGTTTAGATTTCTGCTTAAGAAAATCCTCCTCCAATGTAGATACAAGTTCCCAACGCGTGTATGCTTTGTTTTCTCTTTCTAGATTCTGCTGAGACGGGTTCCTGAAATTTTTCTCCTGTTGTTGACATAGATCATCATACGCCTCAGCTGTTTTCAAAGATAAATTCCCCAACTTCTCTTTTGCCAAGATACGAATGTCAGGCTTAAGAGTTTTCAGTTCTTGGAGAATCTGAACAAAGAAGATGTTGACATGCGAATCGGCTCTGTTTTTTGCCAGTGGTTCTCGATCATTGGGTGAAACCCCTCCAGCTTAGTGATGGCATTCACAAATTTGAAGGGCCATTTTGGACCGAGTAACTGCTGGTCGTAGGTGAAATCGGCAGCGTAAATGGTCTGAGTACCCTCCTCCTTCAAACACATTATACGATTGCGGGAATAGCCTATTCCAGTGATCATTAATCAATACTCTATCCAGCTTCATTTCTTTTGTTTGTCCAGGTATACACCGGTCCAGGCAAGATCGGATAAAATACAATGAGCAGCAGCACTCTGAAAATCTCGCATACCTTGCGAGATGATAGGATCAGTTTCATGCAAAGAGTGTTCCTCCATGTTTAGTATCTCATTAAATCCCCAGAAATCATCCATGGATTTCTCCGAATGATAGGAGAGTTGTAATGGTTCTTGAGATCTTCCCAAAGCTCCTTTCTCTCCGATTCTAGATTTTTTGCAATATATCGCAGTGTAGAAGAACATATATGCACAGTCATTTATCTCCACTTAAATTGTGATCAGTTGGTCGCTTTTATAAAAAGGAGTAACTCTCACTTCAGGTCTCCACACCAACCAAATTCGACCCCGAGGATTATATTCATAGTTTGACATCATAGACCAGCCATGGAAGACTGTATTTGATATCCTCTCACTTCTTCCTTCTTTCACTCTCGTTTCTAGCAAAGCACCAAATAAAAAGTCTTGATTTTGAATCCACTTCTTCACTATGAAATGTTTGATTGAATTTTTAAATCCTCGTACATTCCAGAAGAAACCAGACATCAGGAATGCTTGCAAGAGTTCATTTTGTTCAAAAGTGCCAGAACTGTCGTCCTTAGCCTTTTGAACAGATTTTTCGGTGAGGAACTTATGATTTGTTTTCGAGCTGCGAGGAAGAGAACGCCGTGGGGGGATCTCTGGTTCACTCGTCTCTGTTACCAGAGAAGGTGGTTCCACATTCATCTTCAGCAAGTTATTTTCTGGAGAGTCCTCTGTTACCGGAGGAAGTTGCTCCATGTCTAACCTTGTCAGATTCTTTACTTTTTTCTGCATTGTGTTCATATTGGTCCACAATTTCTCCTCCTCCTCTGTGCTAAGTACCGAGAACCGTGAGCTGGATAGAATGGATACATTTCCATATTCAAGAGATTGTTTATTTTTATCAGGGGATCGGCAAGCTTTCCCAGGAGAGACCATGGACCAGCCAGCTTCTTTCGGAGAGTCATGTTCCCCCAATGAAGCTATCTCTACAGCAGTCTCACTACCTGTTACACCACCTGGCGTGTCCCTGTCTTCCATCAGATTTCTAGGGGGCATCAGTCTGATTGTCCACCAGCGTATCCCCCATCTCACTTCCCTTTGCATGGTGAGCTATAACCTCCTCTGTCTCCTTTGCTTTTCATGTCTCCTTCTCACTTCCTCTTTCTTTGTCCTCATAGCGTCATCATCCACTATGATGAGTTGCTTCCCACTAGTCAAGTTGTTTTGATTTTTCTCCACCAAGCATGCTTTCGCCAAATGACCCCACTTGTTACAGTTTGAGAATTTTAAAGGCAGCCACGGATATGTAAAGTCAACCATCGTTTCCTTCCCTTGGTAGTTGAATTTCATTGAGTGCGGCAGTTCCTTTGTAAGATCAGCAATGACAAAGATTTTTGCCACCTTCATATTCGAGCATTGCGCTGTTTCAGGGTGTAACCTCTTCGGTACTCCAACCGGACTTGCGACAAAACTCAATCCTTTCCATTAGAACATTGAGATAGGAACATTCTTCATATGAACCCACATCGGTACGGTTTTTGTTTCTTGTTTAGTCTCATCAGGGAAAAGAGACCATTTTGACATGACGACCGGAACATCCGCCAAATTCCACATCCCCCTTCGTAGTATTCTTCCCCTTACCGAAGGGTTACAGATTCTAAACTTCATTGTTGTTTCGTTGATCGGGAAAACTTCCACAGACTGAGACTTATCACCCTCCGTCCATATCTTGTTCACTATGGCATGAACTTTCGCAATATGAGGAGCCTTTTCTAGGATTTTTCCGATCAGAATATCCTCCCACAACGGTGCAGCGTCAATGAACACTTCCGCTGGAACATCCACTGTTTGTACACCATCCTTAACTGAAACTTCGACGTCATATTTTTGAGTTGTGATTGGCCCTGCTCCACAGCAGCGACCCAAGAGCCTTTCACTTTATGAACCTGCGTAACATCCTTAGTAGCATGTGTGTCCACTTCCTCCTCAGTCGGAGCCAACTCCCCGGCCATCGGAGCCCCGATGTCAGAGGCGGCATGGTTCCTTGGAGAAGATAGGAACCGAGAAAACCCTAGTCGGCACTTCAAATCCCCCTCAGAGCCAGGTTTACAGATTTCTTGTAGATAATTCATCAGTTTCTCTCCTTCTTTCATGATTTTTCTTCTCTGTTTCCCCACATTCAAATTAGGTCCATTCCTTTTTCTGTGGACATTTGTTGCTGTTGATCGATTTCTTTTCCTCTCGCCCTCTCTCCTTTCCACTAAATCAATTTGATCACTGTTTTCGATTATGTGCTCATATCTGTTTTCAAATCATATTGATGTTCCTCTTTTTTTCAAATTTGTGTGGGTAACTAATTATAAAGGAGAAATTTGTTCCAACAACTTAGGTTTGAAAGAGGGGAATAATTATGTTTAAATCATTGGATGCTAAATGAGACAAACATGTGGAATTAGCTGACACAAATAGAGTTTCATGTCTCAAGCTCATATGGCACATTTTGTCTCAGACTATGCTATGGGTTAAATGGGTTCAGAGATATCTGATCCGTAAAGGGTCCTTTTGGAGTATCAATGAAGCAAGCTCGCCTGGCTCTTGGATATGGAGGAAGTTACTGAATATCGAACTCTAGCCAGATCTTTTGCAAAAGTTGAAGTTAGAAGTGGTGATACTACTTTTTTTTGGTTCGATGAGTGGTCTCCCTTGGGAAGGATAATCGATCTCACCAATGGCCGAGTATGCATTGCTCTTGGTATCAATATTAATGCCACAGTGGGGTTTGTTATCCAAAACTACCAGAGTCATTGGCATAGAGCAGAACACTTAATTGCCATTGACAGTGAGATCATGCGACTAAGAACGTAGGGGCTTACATCAGAGGATGATGTACCACTGTGGAAAGGAAAAGGAGATGTTTTTAGATCAGTGTTTCATACGAAACAGAATTGGAGTCTCTCCCGTGTGGAGCAAGCCGATCACTCCGTGGTATAATGGTGTTTGGTTCACTGGAGCAACACCTAAATACTCTGTAATGTGTTGGATTGTTGTACACAACCAGTTAGCGACAGGAGATAGGCTTCTTCAGTAGAACTCACAAGTGAATGTTGTGTGCAATCTCTGTAATTCTGCTGTTGAAACTCGTGATCACCTCTTCTTCTCTTGCCTCTATACTGAGAAAATATGGAAGAATCTCACCAGGAAGTTGTTGGGGCCGGTTACACATGAATATGGAATGAGATCCTGGATCTGGCTTCAACTAATGCTGTTGCAGGAACAAAGAGATTTCAATTGCAATACGTGTTTCAAGTTGCAGTCCACACTATTTCGTTAGAAAAAAATGGTAGAAGACATGGCAAACTGCAGAGACCTCCACTGATTTTTATCAAATTCATTGATAAGCAAACAAGGAACAAAATAAGTTCTTTGCAAGGAAGAGGCGGAAAACACTTATTCCAAGCAATAGCGGCTTGGTTTGTGTCCAGGGAATAGAATAGTGGCACCTATATTTTTTATTCAAATTTTTTTATATAATTTTAGCTTTAGTTGCATTAGTTTGTACAAAAATCTTTTTGATTCGAATAAATTTAACACTTTTTCAAAAAAAAAGAAAGAGAAATATGTAGAAACAGCAAAGTGTAAAAGGGGGATTTAAATTGATGAAACTGATTGTGTGCCGAGAAACATATTTTGCTTACAAGGAATGGCATATCCTGATGAATGGTTTGGCATAAGTTGAGGGACCATCCTTTTTACAGACTTGTAGCCGAATCACAATGGAATAAGGTATGTTTCTGCAACAATAGGTTAAAGGTTTGTTAGATGTTGTTTGTGCTGAGACAAGTTATTCTTGCTAAACAGGAAGAATCCTTTTGAGAAATTTCAAGAAAACCTATCAGAGTAAAGAGGCGATGAAAAATTAGCGAATAAATAACTATAGAAAATTACATCCATATGAGGGTTGAAAGAGGTCAAGCCACTAATAGCCACAGTTGCAAAAAGGGCATCACTACTTGATTGGAATAAGCTCTTTTGACTTCCTGCCAATCACTTAGTCTTTTGAACTTTTGTTTTCTTTGTTTGTTGCTTGAAGGCTATATGTGAAAAGATCAATTAAAGGATGAGATTGATAGGTCCACAAAAAAAAGGGATGAGATTGATTCAAGAGATTGTTCTAGGATGTAATAAGTTATTGGATATAGACGTGGCTGTTGGAATGAAAAACTCTAGTAAAGATGGAGAATGTGTTTTATATGTTTGAAGAGAAAGAAACTTTGTGAAGAAGAATTTTTTTTATAACTTGGAAGAGGATTTTTATTTCTTGAAAGTTTCTTACAAACTTTTTATTTCTTGATTTCTTAATGATACAAATAAGAGGAGAGTGAAGGTATTTATAGCTTCCAAATACAAAATATCTCATATATTTTATTCATAAATCTAGATAATTCTACTTAAATATCTAGATTATTTTATTTAATTATCTAGATAATTCTTTGAAAAATATCTAGATTTATATACTTAAGAAGGTGGAAGGTTATTCTAGAATTTGGGCTAATTTTGGACTAAACATACTTAGTTAATTTTTAGCCCAAATCAAGTTTACCTTTCAACACCTCCTCCTAAACTTGATTTGTTACTCCAAGCAAACTTCGCATCTTGATGAAATCTTCTCGCTTGAGTGGATTGGTGAAGATATCATCTACTTGATCATTTGTCTTCACATACTCCAACTGCACATCCATTTTGGTAACACTTTCTCTAATGTAGTGATAACGAGTATCGATGTGTTTACTCTGATCACGGAAGACTAGATTCTTCGCCAATGCTATTGCTGATTTATTATCCACAAAGATCTTCGTTGGCTCCTCTTGTGGTAGGTTCAACTCCTTTAGCAAGTTTCGTAAACAAATAGCATGGCAAACACACGAAGTAGCTGCCACATACTCTGTTTCAAAAGTAAAAGGAGTGACTATTGGTTGCTTCTTTGACATCCATGTGAAAGCGGTTTCTCCAATGAAAAACACAAAGCCACTTGTGCTTTTCCGGCCATCTACGTCTCCACCCCAATCACTATCGCTATATCAAACAAGCTTGTAATCATCAGAAATAGAGTAGTACAACCCAAAGTTGATTGTACCTTTGATATAGCTTAGGATCCTCTTAGTTGCTTTGAAGTGAGTTTTTGTTGGATGCTCCATGTATATATCGACTCACAACTCCAACTGCATGTAGGATGTCGGGCCTTGTGCAAGTTAGGTAACGTAGACTTCCAACTAAACTCTTAAAGAGTGTTGGATCCACACTCTCTCCTTATGCTTCCTTTGATAACTTGACTCCACATTCCATTGGCGTGCAAACTGGATTTGAGTCATCCATCTTGAATTTCTTAAGCACCTCTTTAGCGTAACCTTCTTGAGTGATGAATATTCCATTTTCTTCTTGATTCACTTCAATGCCAAGATAATATGACATTAATCCAATATCAGTCATCTAAAACTCCTTTGTCATCTCCATCTTGGAAATCTTCAAACATAATCAGATTGTTACCGGTGAATATCAAGTCATCCATATACAAGCATGCAATCAATATATCATTATTTTGAGTTTTGATATAAAGTGCATGCTCATATGGACACTTGATGAAACCTTTTTCCTTGAAGTACTTGTCAATCCGAGTGTTCCATGTCCTTGGTGCTTGCTTTAGTCCATAAAGGGCCTTCTTCAGCTTCAATACTTTGTCTTCTTCTCCTTTGATTATGTAGCCTTGTGGTTGCTCAATATAGACTTCTTCCTCAAGGTCTCCATTTAAGAGGGCTGACTTTACATCCATTTGATGCATCCTCCAACTCTTTTGTGCTGACAGAAATGATTAGTCTATCCGTCTCTAAGCGAGCAACTTGAGCAAATACTTCATCATAGTCAATCTCAGCTCTTTGACTATAGCCTTTTGCCACCAATCTTGCCTTGTACCTTTCAACTTATCCTTTAGAATTCTTCTTTTCCTTGTACACCCACTTCACGCCGATTGCTTTATGACCATTTGGAAGTGAAGCTAACTACCATGTATCATTATTTTGAATCGACTTGATTTCTTCATCCATTGCACTTCTCCATGACTTCCTTTCTTGAGCTTCTTCAAAGTTCATAGGCTTACAATCTGTAAATAGACAAAACAGAGTAAGATTTTCTTGATTATTGGTTACCTCATAAATGTCTTGTAGACTTCTAAAACGTGGAGTCCTTTCACTTGAGCTCTCATCTTCTTGAGAACTTGTTGTTGGTGAAGTTGGTGGTGTAGCTGGGTCTTCTCTTGGTTGCTCCAAATTATCTTCTTCAAAAGATGGAAAGAAGTTGTAGTCTTCAACATTTGATCTCCAATTCCATTCTCCTTCTTCGTCAAAGATGACATTCCGACTAATGATTGTCTTCTTTGTTTCAGGATTGTAGAGCTTGTAGCCTTTGGAATTAGTGTCATACCCAATGAAAATGTTTTTCTCATCTAGTTTTCCCCGCTTCTCATCTGGAACATGAGCGTGAGCGATGCTTCCAAAGACTCTCAGTGTGAGACACCGGGCTTCCTTCCGCTCCAAGCTTCATGTGGTGTCTTTTCTAACACACTTTTCGTTGGGGATCGGTTTGATATATAAACCGCACATGCCACTTCTTCTGCCCAAAACTCTTTTGGTAGCTTCTTACTCTTGAGCATGCTTCTTGCCATCTCAAGGATAGTCCTATTCTTCCTTTCTGCTACTCCATTTTGTTGAGGGGTTTCTTGGCAACTGTCAACTGTCTTCGTATGCCATTGTCTTCACAATACTTCAGAAACTCCTTGGACATGAACTCTCCTCCTTGATCAGATCTCATAGACTTGATCTTAAGACCACTTTCCTTCTCAACATGGACTTTAAACTTTTTAAAATTTTAAACACTTCTGATTTTTCTTTAAAAAAGTAAACCCATGTTTTTCTCGAAAATTCATCAATAAAGAGAAGGAAATAGTTACTCTTACCGAGTGAACTTGGTCTAATCGGGCCACATACATCTGTATGTATAAGTTCTAGTGGCTTTCTTGCTCTTGTCTCTGACTCCTTTGGAAACTCATCTTGAATTGCTTTCCAAGTAAGCAACCTTCACACATTTGATTTGGATGATTGATGCATGGTAATCCTTTCACCATATCCTTCTTTGAAAGTAGTTCTACGCTTCCAAAGTTGAGATGCCCAAATCGAAGATGCCAAAGCCATGATTCCTCCTTGTAGCACATCTTGAGACATCATGCAATGTCATTTTGAATGTTTAGGACAAACATTCTATTGCTTGACATTAGCACCTTTGTGATGAGCTTGTTTGACTTATCTCTTAAAAGAAATGCTATTATTCTTTAATCGAATGTCATAACATTTCTCTAAGAGTTGTCCTAGGCTCAAGATGTTGGTCTTCATGCTTGGAATGTAGTAAACATTGGAATGAACTGATGATCTCCATTCTTCAAGCGGATGAGAATGTTTCCTTTACCTTTCACCTCCACCTTCGATTCATCTCCTAAAGCCACATTGTTTTTCACTGATTCATCAAGCTCCACAAATATGTTTTTGTTCCCACACATATGGTTGCTTGCAACCACTATCAAGGTACCACTTGTGAACCTCTTTTGGTTCATCCTTCTTGTAAGCCATCAATAGCAATATCTTCTTCTTTACTCCTTTCTTCAACATAGTTGAACTTCTCTTCAACTCTAATATTGTTTGGAGTTTTGCATTCAGAAGCATAATGTCCAACCTTTCCACAACTGTAGCATTTGATGCTTGATTTATCGTACCATGATTTTGGATTTCCTCTACACAGTTAGTCCTTAAACACATGCCTAATAAGTTAATGATCTTAAGTCTTTTAATCA